>VDFB02066623.1:0-26490 GCA_007258455.2 Sequoia sempervirens | reverse complement strand
GATAGCTTATATACTCTTCATGACCTAGGTCGACCTCTAGAAGCTTCTCATCATTTAAATATATTTTAATATTTGCCTTTAATGCACTTTATAATAACTCATGAGATGGGCGCCCCTTTTAATGTCCTTTAAGTTATTTAATGGCCCCATTGACATAAAGTTATATTATAACATTATAATGCACTTTTCAAATAAATAATTAATTATTATTAAAGACTAACTTTAATAATAATTAAAATAACATAATTTGCTCATTAAACATTATTCTTCCATTTCGTCTGAACCAAGAGGTCAACCACTGCGTCAACTACGCATCCAGGTGCCTTGCTAAAAATAGTAACACTGGACTCCATTAACCAGGTGACTTACTATAAATAGTAAGTGTGCACAACTGAGTCCCAACTCACTCCCAAAGGCCAATCCTAAATGATATCGAACTCCAGAGAAGGAAACAACCTAATACTTGCCAAACAGGACCCTCTAACCTTGAATATTAGCCTGCGAGGGCCAAGGAATAGGCTAATCAATGAGATGCTGAGATGAGCAAAAAAAAGGGGACATTACAGTCTGCCCTCCCTGAAATTGCTTGTCCCCAAGCAATCTTCACTGCAAAAAACACCACCCCACCTGGGTCCCAAGGGAACAGTTGGATAATGTCCCTCACAACCACAAATAACTCCTAAAGCACTGGCATAAGAACAACTGCCAAATCACTGTAACCAGCATCATACTCGATGTCGTGTACCTCAGGACGAAGCAACTCTAAGCACTGAAATAATTTGTTTCCCTCAACTACGCAAACAGAATCATACAAACTATCTATCCTATGCGCACAAGATTTGAGCATCGAATACAAACCGTGTACTAGTGAACCAAAAACAAAACTGTAGGCACTCCTCACCGTGTACACACTAAAAAACTCCTCCGTGAGCCCTGTTTGGAATCTTGATGCACAAGAAGGATCCCAAACACTGTGATTACCGCCAAACTCTATACTAGCGTCAGGAGTGAGGTCAGCATCAAACTCGAAGAGTGGATTGTCATAAACCAATCTAGCATCGGACTCAAATAATGGATTATTCACAAACTGCACATCCACTCCATGCTGAACTGACTCATCCATCTCTGAATCCCAGGAGCAATGGGTAGAATCTAACTCCTGCATTGACTCACGCTACTCCTGTACAATCTCCTCTCTCCATTTTCCCTTCTCTCTACAGAGAGAGAACGCAAACTCCCATCTGCGATTCCCCTCAACACGTAATCCCTACCATTCATCTTAAACTTCATCTCCATTTTAGGTACGTTGAGGGTAAATTCTCCGATATCTTGGAACCATTTCATGCCTAACACTACGTCCATCTCACCCATGTTAACCACATAGAAGTCATCCAGTAACTCATAGTCATTCAGCAACAAAGTGAGATTACATATCTGCCTATTGCAGGTGAAGGTATATCCATCAGCAACTCTAACTCTGAATCCAACGAAACCCTATGTCTGGAGTCTACATCTAGCCACAAACCCCTCATCGATAAAATTATGCATTGCTCCAGTGTCAAGCATAGCAATGCAACGATGTCCATTAACCGTTCCCCTGATTCTGAATGAAGTCCCTTTCTGTATATTAGCAAATAAGGTCAAAGGAGACAAATTTCCATCAGGTCCAAACTCTATAGAGGCTTTTCCAACCTCATCATCCTCTGGAGTAGCTTGTTGATCTAAATTTTCAAAATCAGAATCCTCATAGTGAACCCACATCATACGGTTGGTTTTGCCCTTAGGCCTCAATGGACAGTCATGCTCTTTGTTGTAGGGTGCCCTGCACCAATAACACAACTACTTCCTACGTAGTTCATTCCTTTTCTCAAAATCCAACATAGATTGCGTAGGCTTGGGCTGATTTGGTTTTCCCTAATCTGGGTTGTGTTCTGATATATTATCCTTGGAATTCTTCTTTTGGTGTTGAGGTGAATGAGATGACATATCAAGATCTAGTGCCAACTGGATAGCATCATGAAGAGTGCTAGGCTTATGAGCCTTCACTAAACCCCTAAAACTATCACTCAGACCCTAGACAAACAACATAGTGACTCGCCTCTCAGTCATATCAAGAACTATGACTGCTATTTTCTAGAACTCATTAATATAGGCCTCAACATGTCCAACCTGCTTCAGCTAAGCCAAGTCCCTGTAATAGACCTCAACATCCTTCCGGTCAAAACGTGCAATCAATCTATTGACAAATTCCTCATAAGAATGTATCAAGGCATGATTTTGTGATACTAACCCATGGTGCCACCAGTCATATGCTACACCCTCTAGATGCATCGTAGCAAATTGTATAGCCTTTTCTTCCTACATAGGTTTCAAAGACAGGAATGTGTCAAGTTTATGCACCCACGACCTGGCACTCATTTTTCCGCTCCCATCAAAGGTGGGTAAAGGAACCTTATTCAATGCTTCCTTGTATTCCTTGGATTGAGTTCCTTGACCGGTTTGCCTTCGGAGACCCCATTCTTGCCTCTCCAACCTAGCTCTGGCTTTATCCCTCTGCTGATTCATAAACTGATTTAGATTAATTATTATTTGAAACATGGTATCAAAGCGGGTTTAAGGAAAAGATCCGATCAGATTTGTTTAAACAGTTGAGACAAATATTTCATTCTTTGTATTGCTCCAAATCCTGTTGTTCATTTGAGAGGGGGGCAAAGTTCATCTATTGGAGATTGATGTAGAGTGACAAAGCAGCTGCTAGTCTGAGTCAAGATTGATTACCATCTCAACCGAATGATTGGAGTTATATGCTGAATTCTACGGAGTTATAGAATTCATCTATTGGAATATGAAATCCACATAGATCCTCTTGGATGGCAAGGAATGTATGACACTGGTGGCAGCAAACTTTAAATGAAGGCCTGATATCATTTGTATATTGATAATAACCATATCTCTATCACAGTATGCCGTGTTCTTGAATATTATTTTGAGAGAGTGGATCCTTTTATATTCTAGAATATGCTATATTTTTTAGCGATGCGATGGGAAATAAAGGTGTTGTCAATATGTATATATTCAGCATTGATTATCGCATATATTCCATTGATGGTTTGTTTTTTCTGCCGATTAAAATATTGAAGCCGCCACCTTCACCTTTGTTTTATCTTCTTGATCGGGAGAGTTCACAAATTATTATCGGCTGCTATTATCTATCGTTTGTGCGCCAATTAATTGATGAATACTTTATGTTGCGAAGTCATATGGGAAAAGGATTGAAGCTGTTCTCTATGAATTCAGTTGCTGAGTGTGGATTGTGAATGAGTGAGTTGTGAACATATTCGGACTATTTGGAGTCATTTTGATGTATCTGTGCATATGTATTGTTAGGCGGAAGTATTGACTAGAGTATTATGAATATATCCTTAGTGTTGGAGACAAATCAAGAGGAGCGTGGCAATTTACACTCGGCACAGAAAAATTGGCGTTGTGTAATCTTGAATCCGGAATGATTAATTTGAGTTTCCAGTTTTGAACCGCAAATTGGGAGTATGCTGGGTGCATGAATTTCAGTGGTCTGCCTAGTATTTTCTGAAATCTAAGCTTGAGTAAAGTGTTGTGGCGTTGGTTATGGTCTTGCGTGGGGCTGAATATATGATCTAAAAAGAGAAAACATTTAACAGTTGGGAAGAGACTACAAGACAAGCGCCTGATTGCATCTGTAGAATTGACCAACATAAAGAGATAAGTATTTTATGTTTGAAGAATGATCTTGAATTTTATGTAGTTAATAATAATTCATGCAATAACATTGGGAATAGTGAATCATGTATGCTTCTAGCATTAATATTTCTCTTTAGGATAGTTTAATTCTATGAACTATTATTAATCTCTCTAAAATGCTTCCAGACCTGACTGGAGTATATGGCGATGATGAGATTGTATATGAATTAAGGGGAGAAAGAGTTTGAGGTATCCCGGTGAGAAGTCATGCCACCGAGAAATGAACAAACATGGGAGATTATTAGCTTGCACATGAGGACTGAAGCAGGAAAAGAAGCACACCGAGACATCTCTCGAGGGCACAAGGTTGGGTCAGCCTTGGATGGAGAGTTTGCATCAGCAAGAAGATTAAGAAAGATGAAGACACTAAACATCGGAGAACCTATACAGATTGTCATTGCGATCAGCTTCTTCGAAAAGGAGGAAATGACATTCAGAGGGAGTTATATTCCAAGAATTCAAAACACGAGTTGAAATCATGTCCAGGAAAAGGATTAAGGTTTTGAGATCAGTCAATGGAGGGGAGTTCACTTCCAAAGATTCTGCACCTTGAGTGACTGCGAGGAGATGCCACCACCACCCAGAAGCAGCGAAGGTGTCAAACTGGCGGGCCGCAGCCGCAAGGACAAAGTTAAAGTCCCAAAGACTTCACCGAGAGAAACGTAACTGCACAAGTCAACAATCTTGATTTGACATTGGTATTCGCAAACTATTCAATAGATGATCCAAGATGAGGTCAGATGACAACTTAAACTCTGCAAGCTTCGAAAGCTAAAGGTGTACTGTTCATTCCTCTAAGGCTTAAGTAATATGGCAATCTCGGAAACAAGGAAGGTCAAAAAAGGTATTGATGCAAGTACTTGGAGCTTCAAAGAGACACATCATCATGAAGATTTCATTGTAATGTATATTCTCCTAGATCGAAATATGAGGTGAAAGTCTGTAGTGTATATTTCTCCAGACGGAGAACCATGAGGAAAGTTCTTAGTGCATATTTCTCTGAGACAGAAATGAGGTAAAGGAGTCCTTGTTCATCTCTGAGATCGAGATGAGACGCCATACAGAGACCCACGACGGTATCACGTTGAGAGACTCCATGATGAACCTCATACTTGTGTTTCTCTCACACATGGGAGGCAGCCATGGTGGACGCCATGTTGAGAAGAGAGACCAACACGAGCATCAACAACATTGAGAGACCTCGCATTTAAACACTTGTACATATGTTTCCTTCCTCACATGGGAGTAGCCATGGTGGACGTCATGTTGAGAGACTCCATGACAACATCAAGTTGAGAGACTCTGTGATTAACTCTTGTACATCTCTGAGACTGAGATGTGGTTTTCCTCAAATGGGTGTAGCCATTATGTGTGTCATGTTGAGAGACTCCATAACGAGGATATCTGGAAAATACCTCCCTAGCTAAGAGGGAGTGTTAGTGTTTTATAGCTTTAGGAGCTATTTTCCTTAGCTAAAGGCTGGTCGGCCTTCATGTTTCAATTAATATTTTATATTTTTATCTTCTAAGGGAGCCGACCTAGTGAAGAGGTCGACTATCTTGGTATATAAGGAAGGTGACTTCTTCTCATTTGAACAATCCATTCAATCGCTTCAATTCACACCTCCAGTAGAAGTTCGCCTTTCCATTAGCAGCAGATCAGCATCAAGGAGAAGATCCGATCAGATTTGTTTAAGCACCTTCCTATTGCATTTTAGAGAGATTAATAATAGTGCAAGGAATATGGAAGCATTATGTTTGAATAATGATCTTAAATCTGATCAGAAATCTGAAAGGCATCACTGATTGGATATTTGTAATAAAGAGATAAGTTTTTTTATGTTTGTACTTTGAATAACATTGGAATAGTGAATCATGTATGCTTCATGTAGTGGTCTGTAAATTTCTCTTCAAGGTAGTTTGATTCTATGAACTATTATTAATCTCTCTAACATGCATCCAAGACTAATCAAGAAGCAAAAGTTGATGAGAGATTCCATAAGGAATTCAAGGGAGGAAGAGTGTGATGCATCCTGTGAAAAAGTCATGCCGGCTGAAGAAATGAACACACGTGGAGACATAGCTTGCAGCCTTGGGACTGAGTTGGTGGCACATAACTCTCATGATTCTTCACTAGAGACATCTCTCGAGGGCACAACATTGGGTCAGCCTTGGATAGGGAATTTGCATCAGCAAAAAGATTGAGAAAGATGAAGACACTAAACAACGGAGAACCTATTCAGATTGTCATTGCGATTAGCTACTTCAAAGAGGAGGAAATGACATTCAGAGGGAGTTAAATTCAGAGAATTCAAGGCACGAGTTGAGAGCTTGTCCGGGAAAAGGTTTAAGGTTCTGAGATAGGTCAATGGAGGGGAGTTCACTTCCAGAGGATTTCTTTGCAATCTCTGAGGCAGGGATCAAGAGGGAGTTTTGTGACTCACTGAGAAGAAGTGAAGGTGTCAGCCAAGTGGGTTGCAGTGTTTGGAAGACCTCTTCAGCTGCACATTGGTAGCTCCACAAACCTATTCAAAATAGGGTGATCTGGGATAAGGTCGAGAAGGACAATCCTGAACTCTCTACAGTACCAAAGGTGTGCGTTGGAAACCGTTCCTCGAAGGCAAGCATTACATGAAATCTTGGACGAAGAGGTCAAGAGGTTGATGTAAGTACTTGGAGCTTCAGAGGGAGTCACATCATCATGAAGATTTGTGTAGTGTATATTTCTCTGAGATGGAGAAATATGAGGTGAAAGCCCTTGTAGTGTATATTTCTCTAAGACGAAGAAATATGAGGTGAAAGCCCTTGTAGTGTATATTTCTCTAAGACAGAGAAATATGAGGTGCGAGCCCTTGTTCATCTCTGAGACTGAGATGAGACGTCATGTTGAGAGACTCCATGATGACATCACGTTGAGAAACTCCGTGATGAACCCTTGTACTTGTGTTTCTTTCCACACATGGGAATAGCCATGGTGGACGTCATGTTGAGAGACTCCATGACAATATCACGTTGAGAGACTCCATGATGAGCACTTGTTACATGTGTTTCTTTCCACACATGGGAGTAGCCATGGTGGACATCATATTGAGAGACTCCATGATGACATCACGTTGAGAGACTCCGTGATGAACCTTTTGAGTTTTCCACAAATGGGTGTAGCCATTGTGGGCGTCATGTTGAGAGACTCCATGACGAGGTTATCTGGAAAATACCTCCCTAGCTAAGAGGGAGTGTTGGTGTTTTATAGCTTAGGGAGCTATTTTTTTAGAAGTAGGTCGGCCTTCATGTGTTAAATTATATTTATATTCCTTCTAAATGCCGACCTAGAAGGGAGTTCTCTTGCTTTTGTATTTAAGGAGAATCAAGTCCTCTCATTTGGCAATCAATTCATTCATTCAATTCACATCTTCCATAAGCAACAACTCGCATCTTAGCAGCAGCAGGAGTTTGCCATTAAGCAGCAATTTACTTTCTCCCAGGCAGGTCGAGTTTCTTCAACAGCAGATTCATTTTAAGAAGAAGTGTTTTCAGTCATCTTAAGGAGAAGTAATATATCTCTTCGTATGAGAATTGGCCATGCTTAGGACCTGATTATTTTGTATGCAGTATGTTGCTCTTATTCATTTGATATATATATAAGAGAGATCATTTCTTGCTGGGTTTTTCCCCCTCAAGTAGGAGGGTTTTCCCATTGTTGTGTTCATTGTCGCATGTGTTGCATTTTTTGCTTATTATATTTCTGATCCTAAAACTAACATTAACATTCAAAGGGAGTCTAACAAACCAACAGAGGCAATCTTGGACAAGGAGGTCATAAGGTTGATGCAATTACTTGGAGCTTCAAAGGGAGTCACATCATCATGAAGATTTGTTGTAATGTATATTTCTCTAAGACGGAGAAATATGAGGTGAAAGCCCTTGCAGTGTATATTTCTCTGAGATGGAGAAATATGAGGTGAAATCCCTTGTAGTGTATATTTCTCTGAGACGGAGAAATTCAGGTGCGAGCCCTTGTTCATCTCTGAGACTGAGATGAGACATCATGTTGAGAGACTCTATGACGACATCATGTTGAGAGACTCCGTGATGAACCCTTGTACCTGTGTTTCTTTCCACACATGAGAGTAGCCATGGTGGACGTCATGTTGAGAGACTCCATGATGATATCACGTTGAGAGACTCTGTGATGAACACTTGTACATATGTTTCCTTCCACACATGGGAGTAGCCATGGTGGACGTCATGTTGAGAGACTCCATGACGACATCATGTTGAGAGACTTCGTGATGAACTCTTGTACATCTCTGAGACTGAGATATGGTTTTCCACAAATGTGGGCGTCATGTCGAGAGACTCCATGACAAGGATATCTGGAAAATACCTCCCTAGCTAAGAGGGAGTGTTAGTGTTTTATAGCTTCGGGAGCTATTTTCCCTTCGTTAAAGGCTGGTCGGCCTTCATGTTTCAAACAATATTTATATTCTCTAGGGGTCGACCTAGAGAAGAGATTGCCTAACTTGTATTTAAGGAAGGTGAAGACTTGTCATTTGATCATTACAATCATTCTCTCATTCGCATCTCCTAAATAGCAGCAGAAGTTCGACTTTCCTTAGCAGTAGATCAGCATCAAGGAGAAGAGTCAATACTTAGTGTATTCATGAAATTGCATCAGATATAAGTGCAGATCTTTGTATGATATTCGGCCTTGTGTAAGGCCTGATTTGTAAGCAGATTTCTGCTCTTTTCTTTACATATATAAGAGATATATTTTGTTGGGTTTTTCTCCCTTGAGAAGGAGGATTTTCCCAGCGTATCTGCCGTGTTCATTGTTCTATGTGTTGTTGTATTTTTGCTTATTTCATTTCTGATCCTAAAACTAACATAATCCTTGAACTATTATTAATCTCTCTAAAAAGCTTCCAGGACGGATCGAGGAGCATAAGGATGATGAGAGATTGCATAAGGAATTCAAGGGGAGAAAGAGCTTGAGGCATCTTGTGAGGAAGTCATGCCAGCTGGAGAAATGAACAAACATGGAGACATAGCTTGCAGCCATGAGACTGAGTTGGTGGCACATAACTTCACTGGAGACATCTCTCGAGGGCACAAGGTTGGGTCAGCCTTGGATGGAGAGTTTGCATCAGCAAGAAGATTAAGAAAGATGAAGACACTAAACATCGGAGAACCTATATAAATTGTCATTGCAATCAACTTCTTTGAAAAGGAGGAAATGACATTCAGAGGGAGTTATATTCCAAGAATTCAAGACACGAGTTGAAATCATGTCCAGGAAAAGGATTAAGGTTCTAAGATCAGTTAATGGAGGGGAGTTCGCTTCCAGAGGATTTCCTTGCAATCTCTGAGGCAGGGATCAAGAGGGAGTTCTGCGACTCACTGAGAAGAAGTGAAGGTGTCAGCTAAGTGGGTTGCAGTGTTGCAAGGACAGGTGCTAAAGTCCTTGGAAGACCTCTTCAGCTGCAGAGAACAAAATTGCACAAGTCAGTCAATCTGGATTTGACATTGGTAGCCCAGCAAACCTATTTAGAATAGGATGATCCAAGATGAGGTCGAGAAGGACAGTCCTGAACTCTTGCAAGTCAGTAGTGCCAGAGGTGTGTGTTGGAAACCATTCCTCTAAGGCAAGCATTGCAAGCAATCTTGGACGAGGAGGTCAGAAGGTTGATGCAAGTACTTGGAGCTTCAGAGGGAGTCACATCATCATGAAGATTTGTTGTAATGTATATTTCTCTGAGACTGAGAAATATGAGGTGAAAGCCCTTGTAGTGTATATTTCTCTGAGACGGAGAAATATGAAGTGAAAGCCCTTGTAGTGTATATTTCTCTAAGACGGAGAAATATGAGGTGCGAGCCCTTGTTCACCTCTGAGACTAAGATGAGACGTCACATTGAGAGACTCCATGACAACATCACGTTGAGAAACTCCGTGATGAACCCTTGTACTTGTGTTTCTTTCCACACATGGGAGTAGCCATGGTGGACGTCATGTTGAGAGACTCTATGATGAACACTTGTACATATGTTTCCTTCCTCACATGGGAGTAGCCATGGTGGATGTCATGTTGAGAGACTCCATAATGACATCACGTTGAGAGACTCCGCGATTAACTCTTGTACATCTCTGAGACTAAGATGTGGTTTTCCTCAAATGGGTGTAGCCATTATGTGCGTCATGTTGAGAGACTCCATGACGAGGATATTTGGAAAATACCTCCCTAGCTAAGAGGGAGTGTTAGTGTTTTATAGCTTCAGGAGCTATTTTCCTTAGTTAAAGGCAAGTCGGCCTTTGCTTCTTAAATAAATAATATCTTTCTAAGGGCCGACCTAGAGAGGAGGCCTCCCAGCTTTGTCTATAAAGAGGATGAAGTCCTCTTATTTGTACATCAATTCATTCAGCAGAAGTTCGCCATTTTAGCAGCAGATCTGATTTCAAGAAGTATCTTCATTTGTATTTTACATCAAGGAGAATTGTCTCTATACATTGTATTAAGTTCGGCCTTGAGTAGGGCCTGTGTTGTAAGCAGATTTTTGCTCTATTATATAAGAGATCATTTTGCTGGGTTTTTCTCCCTCGAGTAGGAGGGTCTTCCTAGGGTAAAATATTGTGTTCATTGTCTCTAAGTTGCATTTTCTGCTTGCTTACATTTCTAATCCTAAAACTTGTTAGTAGTATATCTTTACTTTGTTTTCGGCCGTAGTCGGCCTTGGTCGTAGTCGGCCAATTGCTAATAAAGTTATAGTTAGTAAGAATAATACATGTCATGTACTTTCGGGTAATCATGTCCAGATTAATGTTAATGTTAATGTTGTTATGAAACATCGTGTCGGTTGGTTATCTAACCACCGCCGAACATTATATGTAGTCTGTTGGGATAGTTGGGAGATAGTTATGTGCCGATGGTTATATTGTGAAGCACTTCTGATTGTACATGATATTTCTAATAATGAATAAAGCTTCTGGTGTTCAAACATGATATCTTCTAGTTTACTGTTTTGTTCTATGTTCTGCACATGACTAGTTTGCCAGTAGCATGTAGTACTTGAATTACATTCCGTAGGCAAACATTTGGCGCTGTTGCCTGAACGGACTAGGGCATCACCTGCCATGGCAGCGTAATGGGTCAACCAGCGGAAGAACCTGTAAATGCTAATGAGGAACGGGAAGACTCATTGACAAAAGATCTGGTAAATTTGTGGAAAATATCGTTGCGTGACCACGTGTGTAGGGAATCCCACATTCGGGAGATCCCGGAGGAAGTCATCTGGGATCGGTCGGAAGTAAACAACGAGGTGAACCACCTCCTGAATCGCATGCCCAGGTTACTGGCCCGCCATTTCATTATCCTATAGGACTTGCGAGAAGAAGAGGATCGCGAGCGCCGAAGGCAGCAAATCGTGCAATGTTGTGAAGACAGAACCAAACATGAAGAGGAAGAACGAGATACTAGCCGGCGCCGTACTTCCGGCAACCAGCAATGATTGCTTGAACAACTAATAAATGCCCGTACGGCCGAACAAGACAAGCATCGAGTACCTGACGGGCACGGGACTTCGGAAGAGCAAGTTCGGCGATCACTCAGGCTGCAAGAACAAGAAAACCGGCGAAGAAGACTAGAGCAAGTCGGTAAGGAATTGGATGAGGACTTAATTGAAATAAATCAAAGCATAAAAAGAACATATGAAAATATGACAAGAATAGACACATCCATCGAACGAACGCACCACAATTTGACAGAAGGAAGGGACGGAGACCCCTCCAGCACTCCACACGTAGGAAGATATAACCCCTGTGAAAATGAAGATGATTTGAATAGTAGCATCAGACGATTTCGAGAGTTGTCCCTCTCGGACGACGACGACCAGCTAAGGAGTGGAAGACCAAAGCTTAAGACCCCAAGGTAGAGAGAGCATCGGATGGAACCCGAGGAGACCCATGGTGTTGAGGACGCTGACGGAGGACGTGGGAGTGACTCGTACGTGGCCAAGAGTGCAAGTGATGCACAAGGACGTAGCGAGGAAACCACTAGTCTAATCAGGTCCAACACACAAGGAGGTCAACCGGGAAAGATGGCTCATCGGGAGCGGCAAAAGTTGCCAAAATTCATGGGGAATGGCTCTGAAGATCCCGTACGGCATTGCAAGACATGTGAGACAATCTGGATAGCCAGCGGGTAGGATGATCCCGACCAGTGGCTGAAGGCATTTCCAACGACACTCAGAGACAGTGCCATTGATTGGTACTCGGAATTGGATCAAGCACAGAGAGCTACATGGAGGGTATTGAAGCAAGCTTTCCAGGAAGAGTTCAAACTTCTACGGGACGATAGTGAGATTGTCACAGAAATATATCATACTAAACAAGGAAAGCACGAGAACGTGCGGACCTACAACAGGAAGTTGAAAGACTTGATAGGAAAGCTTGAGGCACAGCCGGCAGATGGCTTAAAGAAAAGATGGTTCATTGAGGGATTGGTTCCCTCGCTTCGGCGAAAAATGAAAGTAGTACCACCATCCTCGTACAACGAAGCATACAATCGGGCGATGGACATTGAAAGTGAGAACAGGACATCCTCGAAGGGGAAGAAGAGGGATGACGAAGAGAGTGCAAAGGAAAGTGAAGATGAATCAGCAACTGTACAAGCTCTTCGGCAGGATATGATGCGGATGATGAAAGAACTAAAAGCCGACAGGGAAGGATCCAAAGAGGCAAATGAATTATGGTGTACCGACTGCAAGACGGAAGGTCATACAAAGGCGAATTGCCCGAAAAAATTATTCTGTGACATCTGCCAAGTCATGGGACACTCTGTCAAGGAGTGCCCATACAACTTAAAAACCAGAAGTTCGCAAGTATTCTTCACCCAAGGCGAACAGTCAACTCCTCCGACCACACCGCCAAAACCACAGAGCAACAATGCATCCCCTGGAGGCTACCGTAACAATCGGAGAAATACGCCCAAAAGCAAGATTCAGTACGATAGCAAAGGACGGCCCATGATCCAATGCCGAAACTGTAATGAATGGGGTCACTTCACGAGGGATTGTCCGAGCAGCCAAGGTACCGGGGGAAAGCTATGCAAGTGGTGTGGACCGGGTGATCATGAAGACACCGACTGTCCGAAGCAGAAAGGTAGTATCAATATGCTGGAGGTAGCCGACGAAGAAGTCTTGGCAATTACAAGGGCGCAGTCAAAAAGGGCAAATTATCCAGACCCTCATATGGAGAAAGAAAGATTTCGGGAGGCCAAGACAAAAGTAGGAGAGGCAATGGTGAATGAATGCAGGAATCCTAAAGCTACCAGTACGTTGCTATAGTCGGAGTCGGAGAAGAATATCGTACGGCAGGTGCTTCACACAACCGTACCCATTAAGGTAACTGATCTCTTGCAAACGATGCCTTATCTCAAAGTAGCGCTTACAAATGATATTGAAGAAAATCTTCATAAGGGTCCACCAGACCCAATGCTACTCGCAGTAAGCATCGGGAGGAAACCAGCCGTCGTCGAGATGGAAATCTTGGGAATGAAATTATCTAACACTATCGCCGATGGAGGTTCGGGAGTAAACATACTACCGGAAGAGACCTGGAAGTGTTTGGGTAAGCCGACTCTTTGGCCCCCGACATTTCACCTTGTGGGAGTAGACCAACATGGCATCAGACCGCTGGGTACACTAATGGGTGAAGTCTTGATGCGGTTGTTTTTGCTAAATTTTGTGAGTCATCCAGCGGAGAAAAGGCATCCTGATGCACTCTTGGGGCTGAGGATGGTTGATAGGCTACTTAAAGGCAACCCACAAAATTTGGAAGAGGAACACACTCTCAATAGAAAATCGAGAATACACCATTGATCTGAAGAACCAGCCCGGTCAGTGAAGATCTGGCATCTTGACATCTGAATCAGGATGAGAATCGAGATGATGATGAAAAGCTAAAGGAACGGATAGAAGAAGGGAGATGCTGGAGATTGGGAGTTACTCGAGGAGGATGAACCAGTTCCTTTGACGGACTGTTTCAGATGGAGGATTATAGAAGTCTTCCACCGGTGCAACATGCCTGCATAGGTCGAGGAGGGGAAGACAAAAGGCACCGACCCGATTGAAACATTTCCTCGAATACGGAGAATATAAAGAAGGTATGAGAGTTGGATGTGATGCCGGTAGCACAAGTTGAAACGGGGACAAAATCATCAAGAAGTGCGAGGAGCCCGATGCTGAAAAGGTGGGCCAGCCGGGGGAGATGGACAAAACCTAAGGAGATCCTTGTGGGTGATGATTGGGACCCCGTACTCAAAGCGGCAGCATTTAGAATCTTCATGGAGTATAAAGATGCCTTTGCCTGGACGTATAAGGATCTAAAAGGAGTACCACCGGAGTTATGCGTACACAAGATCCCTCTCGTACCGGGAGCCCAGCCCGTACGAAAGAGACCGTACAGAATGAATAAAAATTATGCCGCAAAAGTACAAGAGGAGATTGAGAAGATTTTCAAGGTGGATGTCAGCGAGTGGGTATCACCAATCGTCATATCCTTGAAGAAAGAGAAGGAGCAAATTAGAATATGTGTTGACTTTCGGAGTCTGAACGCAGTAACCATCAAGGATCCATTCCCTATTCCCTTCACCGACACAATCCTCGAAGAAGTTGTCGGGCATGAAATGTACTCCTTTCTAGATGGCTTATCGGGTTACAATCAAATCAGTATCGCGGAGGAAGACAAATTAAAGACTACGTTCGTGGTTGAGGACGAGGTGTACGCATACAACCGAATGCCGTTTGGATTGTGCAATGCACCAGCTACGTTCCAAAGGATAATACTCCACATTTTTGATAAAATGTCGGTAGGTAATTTCAAAGCTTTCCTTGATGACTGGTCGATTTATAGTGATAAGGAAAAACATTTGAAAGCTTTAGGCGAGTGCATGGAACGGTGTAGAGCAGCCCGCCTTGCCTTGAACCCGAAGAAATGCAGATTTATGGTGCCACAAGGGAAGCTGTTCGGACACATCGTGTGCAAGGCTGGGTTGAAAACTGATCCCGACAAGGTGAGAGTAATCGTACAGATGGAGGCTCCAGAGAATGTCACCGGTGTGAAGTCCTTTCTCGGGCATGTGGGATACTATCAGAGATTCATTAAAAAATTTGCCCAAGTGTCGTACCCTCTCGACCTACTGACGAGGAAGGGCCAACCATTTATATGGGCCGAAGAACAGGAGAAGGCATTCAATGAACTGAAGGGCCGATTGATCAGCTCACCCATATTGTTGTATCCGGACTGGGATAAGGAGTTTCATGTACATGTAGATGCCTCTAATTTTGCCATCGGAGCAACACTAGCACAAGTGGGAGCACACGGGTTGGACCACCCCGTATTCTTTGCCAGTCAGTTACTTTCAAAAGTGGAAAGGAATTACAGTACGACCGAGTGTGAAGCACTAGGAATGGTTTACTCTATACAGAAGTTTAGGCACTATCTCCTAGCCACGCCGTTCACCTTCTTTGTGGACCATCAAGCCTTGATGTATTTAGTGAACAAGCCAATCATTCAAGGACGAGTAAGCCGGTGGCTATTACTACTACAAGAGTTTACATTTACCATCATCGTACGACCGGGTAAGAGCCACGTGATTGCTGATCAATTGTCCAGGATCTGGTCGGGCGAACCTGCCGAGGGAGGCGTGAATGAAGATTTTCCAGATGCACACTTATTCCAAATTGCAATACTACCCTCGTGGTATGAGAAGATTGGGGAATACTTGTCCACATCCGTTCGAAGGAAATGCCACCGGCCGAGGCTTCGTCTTGAAGAGTAAGGCGTTCAGTTGATCAATGCTTACTCTACAAAATGGGACTTGTCAGATACTTTCGGGAGATGTGTCGTAGAAGAAAGAGATACAGTACTAAAGAGGCACATGAAGGGCCCGGTACGGCAGCCATATGGGACCCGGATGCTTCTGACAAGAAAATTCTCTTAGCGAGACCCTATGGTGGCCCGGCGATGCCTGCCCGATGCTAAGAGTGGGTGTTAGAAATTTTGTGACACTTGCGGAGTCCGGAAACCAGGCGGGACTTCATGCCTTTGCATCCCTCACGACCCGCGAGGAGGTGTTGAGCGATGGGAATTGGATTTCATTGGACCATTAAAGGTGAGTCACTTGCATCGATGCCGATATATTGTGGTTGCTACTGAATATCTGACGAAGTGGGCTGAAGCTCGAGCATTGCCAGACAATACAGCGCAGAGTACGGCAAGATTTATCTATGAGCAAATAGTGACACGGTACAACATTCCCATTCGGATCACGAGTGATCGTGGAGGGCATTTCGTTAATCATGTGATCAGGTTGATGACGACGGAGTTCCGAATTTTTCACAACCTGTCAAGTCCGTACTACCCGCGAGCTAATGGCTAGGCGGAGTCTACAAATAAGGTGCTCGTATCAGTTATTCACAAATCATGTGGCGTGGAAGAAGCTGACTGGGAAGAAAGGTTACCTGCCGTCCTATGGGCATATCGTACAACGTACAAGGTAACAACGGGCCACACGCCCTTCCAATTAATGTACGGTTAGGAGGTAGTGATGCCAATGGAGTACATGGTACCCAGCCTAAGGATAGCTGTAGAGAATCGGTTGGGCGATACTGAAAGTTTAAAAGAAAGACTATACCAACTGAATAAGCTAGACGAGCGAAGGGTAATGGCACAATGGGCGATGGAGAATATGCAGCGGCGAAGGAAGTATTGGCACGATAAGCACCTCCGGCGAATGAATTTCCGACCAGGACAGTTAGTTTTGAAATATAACGGCCGTAACGAGATTAAGCCTAGGAAGTTCAAAGTCCGTTGGTTAGGACTGTTTCGAATTCAAGAAGTCTATGACAATGGCTCTATAAAACTTGAGAATTTAGACGGGTCTCCTGGGTCACCTATACTAGAAGCAATCAATGGTTCTAAATTGAAGCAGTATCAGGAAAGGAAAGAGAACGCCATTGCCATCAATATGTTGGGTTATGCTACTAAAGAAGATTGGGCTGTGCAAGCAGAGGATTCGCCAGAATATGACTGGGGACCAGGAGGCCCCGGCTATGCAGCCGAAGGAGTTTGGATGGAGTCCAGCGTAGATCAAATCATTGAAGAGAGACTGGTACAGAAGAGGGTGGAAGGCATCGTTGTACCCCGGATACACAAACACTTGACCAATGCAGTATTCAGAACACCAGCACTATGGCGGAGAATGGGGGGACACTGGTGCTATATAGCCTCGTATGAAGGCCTCCGGCGAGGATACCTGGTGAAAGAAGTAGACACCGAGGTGCAGAAAGAGAAAGAGGAACAACTCGCCCACGAGCGAAACCTGTGTAAACTTGAGGATGCTGATGATGAAGCACATGATTGGAATGATGAGCAGTGGGAAGCCTATTTTGAACGAACAACTCCATGTTTAAAGACTCTAATGATGACAGAAGATATGTTCATTTCAAGTGTAGACGGGTACACTGAAGATGTAATTAAGCACTCGAGGCGAGAACGGAGGAAGGTGCCGAGGTTTGTGACACGAGATGGGCTTTGGAAAATAATACCTAATGCGGCCGAGCCACCAACTGTTCAAGGCGAAGAGGTTACATGGTATCAACGTTATGGCGGGCGATATATCGACGGTAGTTTCAAAGGTACTGGCCCTGCTCCATTGCTTGATAAATGGTTTGATATAAAATATATAGGATCATGTTGTGAGGAAGAATGCTATAAGCGGCCCCCGCATACGTGCAAATGGTACTATGCATCTAAGGTAAAGGTGAGAACAGATAGAGGAGTATGGGGAATAAAAAAAACTTTTTAAAAAGAAGAGGAGAGGAGAGAGAAAATAAACAAAAATTGAAAAAATTAAAGATAGAAGAGAAAAAATTTAAAAGGCATGAAAAAATGGAGGATCGGAGAATGAATTGAGAAAAACAAAGAAAATGCAGTAGAAAGGAGAGAGAAAACGGAAATAAAAGAAACATGGATTGCAAGCTAAAAGGAATTAAAGAGAGAGAAAGAATGTTAAGTGGGAAAAATTAAAGTATTAAAAAGACAAACATATTATATGAAGTTTTAAAGAATAAAGGAAATGGACTTCTGGTAAAAGCAAAACCGACCAAGGAAAGAGAACATAAAATTAAAATTAAGGTTAAAGTGCGAGTTGTGACCCTCATTCGCCAAGGAAAGAAAGCCGCCGAAGGAAGTACAAATCGGCGAAGTATTAAAAGAGCTAAAGTGCGAAATAGCCGAATCTTAGACAAGGAAGATAAAGTGCGACCTTTGAGAACACTCGGCAGGAAGACAGTGACATACAAGAGGACGAAGGTACGGCAGCAGAGAATTCACACTCAGCATAATTCGCCAGATAAGGAATTCGTACGACATCAGAGATTTCATACTCAGCATAAATCGCCAGATAAGGAATTCGTACGGCATCTCAAGTACTTCAAGGCCGTACGAGGGTCTAATAAAGCTTTTCAAGTCGTACGGCAAGGGTTGATTCCTTCATCCACTGGGTACGACTTGTTTCCTCTGATCATATGGCAATCCCTCTGGTCTTCTGAGATCGTACGATAGTTCTTTTGGTCTTTTGAGGTCGTACGACAATTCTTTTGGTCACTAGAAATCGTACGGCAATCACAAGCTCTTCATTCTTCATTCTTTTGGTCACTGGAGGTCGTACGACCATTGCAAGTTGGAATTAGTGCCAGGTTCTACATCGTACGGCCATTGCAAGTTGGAATTAGTGCCAGGTTCTACATCGTACGGCAACCACATGCAAGAATTATTGAATGTGTACGGTATTCGCAGGGTTTCCAGAGCATAGAAAATTTGCAAACTTGCCGAGTTGAAGAGTGCATTGAGATTATAGACATACGGCATCTTCAGACTTCTGACACCGTACGACAACTTCATGCTCCTGACACCGTACGACACTTTCAAGGATTCGGCATCATAAGGAACGCACAAGGTTTTCAAATCGTACAGCTTTGTCACTCTCAAGTTCTTGGCATTGTACGACTCTCTCACTCAGAAGATTTCCAAATCGTACGGCTTCATCATTCTCAGGTTTGCCACATCGTACGACCCTCTTGTCAAAAATTTCATAACGTACGGCTTCTTCAAAAGCTTCAAATCGTACGACATTCAGGGCAGTTGTTGGAGTTCGGCAGTTTGGGCAATCGGCAGTTATCAGACTTAGGCAGTTTTGGCAACTGCCTGGAAGGAAATAAAATCAATTGGAATCACCGTATAATCGATACAATGGACAAAGGCAAGAAAATTGTGCAACAGAGGCCGAAAGTAACCTCGGCAGGCAAGAAGAAGAGAATGGATGTCAACACCGAGACAATGTCTTGGGAAAATTTATCTAGCAACGAGTGCAAGCAGTGGTGGTGGAGCACAGCCGATGACCATGCTTTGAAGATCGCACTACAGCATGCTCGGGTGGATAAAGCCATTCTGGTACCATTTTTTAATTCACGCGAGTTCGAGCCCTGGTTGAAGGCCATGGTAGATAATTATTGCCGACACAGTCACAAATCGGTGATCGACTATAGAGGCTGTATAGTCACAGTTTCCTTTTGGCCGCAGGATTTTGAGTGAGTTTTTGGCGTTTCTGCCACTGGGATAGGAGTAAATAAGCCAAAGAAGATGTCACAGCAGCATAAGGAAATCTTGATCCAGCAAGTGTGTCGCTAAGATTTAACAGCCGAAGAGGAGGACACTATATGGAATGCAGGCAATCGAGGCCTCCGCAAACATTACCTGGCAACTGCCGAATGGAAGTGCCTCTTAGATTTAATGAAATGCCGACTCACTGGTGCCAGTCGTGCGTCTGACATCGCCATTTGGATGGTAGATTACATGGTAGGGTTGAGTGTTGGCCGAGTATATAACTGGGCAAGGTTACTCACTGAAGGGATCCGGGAATTCTTAGCCCAGCGGCACAAGGCTTTTTACATGACACAGCATGCAATTGCTCTTTTCCTTGATGCTGTGCATACTCAAGTGCCAGAAAGCAGATGGGGTCGACTGCAGCCTCTCACACACTTAGACCCAGGATTGCCGACGGTGTTCTACTGGACCGAGTTGGAACTTAAACAGGTTGGCGAAGGCATTACTAGAGGAAAGAAAAGGAAGTGGAAAGAGGCATCGGTGGCAGAGGAAACATCGGCTGAAGAGACATCGGAGCAAGCTGATGCATCAGAAGGGAACCTATTGATCTGTCTTCTTCCGTATCGGCGTCCAATTCGCCAGGGGATGAGGAGGTGTCCGTAGCTATTGACGGGCAGATAGTAGCAGCTGTGGAGGTACCATTATTGCAACCAGCCGGGTTCACTCTTCCAGCACCGCCACCAGTGACAGAGAAGGAACAAACAGTGACTTTCACTCTTCCGGTTTCGCCAGTTGGGGTTGGGCGGACACTGAGAGTCACAGCCTCATCACCAGGGGCATCACCAGGATGGGCGCCACTTGCCACAATGCCATCACGCTGGGCGGCCATTGCATCGACGGCTACTATGTCGGCAGCATCCACAGCATCGGTTGAGATTTTAGTTGAGGCTCCTACACTTGAGCAGCTGCTAGCGAATAGGGATCTACCAGGTTCGACATCCGGAGTTGCAACACCTGGGGAACCCCCGACGACAGGGACGTGGGGGACAGTCACAGACGGGACCGCTGCTTCCCCTATTACACCACCAGGAACACCAGGGGTAGCCCAGATTGATAGTTGGCTAGGATCAGTGGGCCTCACACTCAAGGTGGCCGAGTAGTTAGAGCAGGGGATAGAGAGTCCTTCAGAGGGATTGATGGGTGAAGCAGGCCTTGTTCTCCATACCCAGCAGAGCGAGACAGCCCGACTGGTGGAGGAGACGCTTGCCCAACCTGAAGTACCGCTAGAGATGACGCCAGGGATAGCAGTACCTGAGCCTGAGCAGACAGCTAGGGATGTACTTCCGGAGGCTGCAGCCCTTGGCGAGGAGGGTGACTCCACTGATGGACTTGTGGTAGAGATGTCTCAACCAGACCCATCGGATCCAGTTGGTACAGTGCAGCGATATGTGGAGGAGTTGGAGCATATGGGCAGATTAATGATTTGTCATGTCCCCTTCTCGTTGACATCTCTCAGAGTACAGGATTAGCCTATTATGCCACCCTCGTAGGCTGATAGGATGGATAGAGGGTCTTGATGGAGCTTGGCTTGGCTTCAGTTGTCAGTATTTTTACCAGTGGCTTTCGTTCGGGCTCATTTGGACACTTTTTGCCTGAGTTGCTATTTTTAGCAGTATTTGGCACTTAGCGAGGGACCCCTGCTATTTTTAGCAGTATGGATTGATCACATGCAGAATCATTCACTTAGTCACCAGCTTCAGACGGTTCGTGAATCGGACACATTTCGAGGGAGATATTAATATTTGATTGATTAATTAAATATTAATTAATTGGAGCATATAATATAAAGTTATAATATTTTAATATTATAACTTAAGTGAAATATTGGAAGGGGTCGCCCATCATGGAAGGGGACGTTTTTAATTATATTTTATAATTAAAAATTTGATCAGGGACTATTGAAATAATTAAAAAGAAAAGTCGAAATTATTTTAATGATTGCCTTTTGAAGGAATTCGCACTTTTCAAAGGGATATAAGGCTTTGCTTTGAAAATCGAGCCATTATGTTATTGAGTATTGAAAATTGATCAAGTCTTCAACCAGAGCACGAAAGCCAAGGGTTTTAGTCTCAGAGCATTGGGGAACGAGCCATCTCCAGTGAAAGCAATTCAGAGGTTGTGAAATATCATCCGATTTATTGCCAGGCAAAGAGATTTCTTCATCCAGGAGAGATCACAGAACTTCACAGTTGTTTTACTTTCAGAGTTTTGATTATTGAATTCATCCAGAGGATATTTCTTCATCAAGGCGTCCATTTTATTGAAGTCTGGAGATTCTACAGAGGGCCGTACTTTTTTCATTTATTGCTGCTGCTGCTATAGCTGTACCTTCTACAGCAGATCCGTACCATTAAAGAGGCCGTACCTTTCAGCCAATGCAAATCGCCTACCCTTTTGACCATCTGGCTTCATCCAGTGGGGCGCAAATATCTGGAGATTCATTGTGTAGCATCTGGCAGAGGAGGAAGTGGATTATTCTTGAAGCCATACCATCTCATGTTTGCTCAAGGCGGCTGCAACTTCCAGGTTTTTAATAAATCAAGTTGATATTTTTCCATTGCATGTTACCAAATCTCTATTGTATTAAATTCAGAAGATCAATAAATGATTTGCCATCCTTAGATCTCGTATTTCTATCCATATTGGCATTATAGCATTTTTATTGAATTTATTATCAATTTCTAGCAAAATCACAATATTTCATTTATGCTCAAAAACCACAAAAAAATCAAAATACATCAAAACAAGCAAAAAAAAGTCAGACTTAGAGAACAGGGGAAACAAGGGTTTTTATAGTGGTATCAGAGCTAAATCCTGCCATCCTGAGGGTTTAGCAGTCTTATGCAGCCACAACAGATTGAGTCTCACAAGTATTACACACGCAGGCGAGCCTTGATTGACAGGCAACAGGGTTTGATCCGGCAGCCGGAAAACATGGGTGATAGAACAGACATTCCTAGAACAGAGATTCCTCATAACCCTAGAGATCAGGACGATGCAGAGGTTTTAGACACTCTCAGAGACTTACGAACAGGTCAACGGCAGTCTAACGATGTGCTACAGTAGTTGACAGTGGCTATCCAGAGGTTAGGTACACAGAGGAGACCGTCACCACAGCGTGAGGATAACAGGAGTGATGCAGGATCTCGGAGAGCACCCAGGACTGTTTCACGGACAACAGATAGGCCTACTAGGCCTACTTTTATGAGACAGGAGCCCGATGAGGCTATTGCAGGTGAGGAGCATGAGGAGTTGTTCGCAGATACCCTTATGGCAGCGAACGAGGAATGGGAGTTAGTACCACCTGATGTCAGAGAGAGGATCACCTTTGACAGATTTCCATTACACAGAGGCTTAGAGCACCACGCAGGCTCCATTGCGGATTGCAGACCTAGATACCGTATCAATGATCTGAAGCATGCAACAAACAGGCTCAATCTAGCGATGTTCGATGGTAGTGGTAAGGTCACAGCTCAGGCCTGGATTAGTAAGCTAGATACATTCCTCACATTGCGTCCGATGGCTGAGAGAGATGCTATCCGATATGCGACACTGCATCTCGAGGGGGTGGCTTACGACTGGTGGCACCACGGGATGGTGACACTACAGCATGACCGGATCACATCATATCAGGAGTTTGTTGACAGGTTGGTGGAGCGGTTTGATAGGAAGGATCCAGAATCCTACTTCAGAGACTTGGCTCAGTTACGACAGAGTGGCAGTTTGGAGTCTTATATTGGTGACTTTCAGAAGTTATCAGTTATGGTTCCGAATATTTCAGAGAGGCGACTTGTAGTGCTCTTCATGGAGGGATTGACAGAACCATTGAGAGGTTGGATCAAAGACTTTGATCCTCCTTCGTTACAGGAAGCAATGAAGAAAGCTCGTAGTATGGAGTTGGCAGCACCATCCAGTAGATTCAACTCCAGAAACAATTCTTCTTTCAGGGACAATAAGGGCTTCAACAAAAACAGAGAGAAGTCTGATTTTAACAAAGAAAAATCAGATTTTAAGAATGATTCAAAGGGTAAATCAGCAGCACCACCTTTGGATCGAGAGGCTCTTAACGATCTACGCAGGAAGAAGCTTTGCTTCTACTGCAAAGGTCCCTATGATGCCAATCATGATTGTCCGTTGAGGCCTAAGGGCAAGGCAAATCGAAAGTGATGTGGGCGTGATTACGAGGGATTCGAGTCGTGAGAACTCCTCAACAGCGGAGTTCCGAGGGAGTTAGAGTCGAGGCTTCCGTGAGCTCAAGGCGCGCAGAGGCAGAGTCAGAGCTTCAGATACAGGAGGCACGCCTATCTAGCATTCAGCAGGAGGGTTCATTCAGGATTCGTGGAGTGTTGGCAGGACAGAGGGTCATTACCCTTCTTGATACATGAGCCACACACAACTTTATCGATGCTAGATTTGTTGAGAAACGCGGACTCATCACTGAGGAGTTCGAAGGCATTAGGGTTAAGGTGGCTGACAGTTATATTCTTAGGTGTGAACGCATGATCAAGGATCTCCCTTTGCGCTTGAACAATTATGAGTTCAAGGCTGATTATTACGTGGTGAACATGGGGGATATTGATTTAGTCTTGGGTATGAAGTGGCTTCATTCCCTTGAGGAAGTCACTCTTCGTCTTAAGGACATGGAGATCCGTTTTGATGTCGATGGGAAGACACACATTCTAAAGGCAATTCGGGACAGCAACATCAAAACAATTTCTTTTCGTCGGATGGAGAGACTCATGCGACACGACATGGTAGAGTGGGCTGCCGAGTGCACATTGGCACCTATACAGGAGGGACAGCAGAAGACTGAATATCATCCCGACATACAGTAGTTGAGAATCAAGCATGATAAGGTATTCAGTGATATTCCACCAGGGAGACCTCCAGACAAGGGCATTGAGCATATTATTGAGCTTGAGGAGGGTGCTAAGCCCGTTATGATTACGCCCTATAGACATCCCAAGCGGCTGAAAGATGAGATCGAGAAAACGATCAAGGAGTTACTTGCTATGGGTCACATTCGACCTAGCAAATCACCATTCGCTTCTTCAGTTGTTTTGGTAAAGAAGAAGGATGGCACCTTACGCATGTGCATTGACTACAGAGTCCTGAATAAGAGGACTATCAAAAACAGGTATCCAATACCTCGTATAGACGAGCTTATTGATGAGCTCCATGGTGCATGCTACTTCACGAAAATAGATTTAAGATCAGGATATCAATGATCGGTTCATGAACGTGACATTGAGAAGACCGCATTCCGCTTGTCATTGTGGGCACTTCGAAGCTCTGTGGTGATGCCATTTAGCTCACTAATGCCTACATTTCAGTCCACCATGAATGGTTTTTCATTCAATCACTGAGAGATTTGTATATTCCTTTTCGGCGATATCCTTATTTACAAGCAGATTCGGGCAGGAGATTGGCTCACCCGAGACCGTACTCAAGATTTTGGAGAGGAGTCCTTGTACGCCAAGGAATCCAAATGTGACTTGGGGATGACCGAATTGTTATACTTAGGTCATATCATCAGTGCAGAGGGAGTGCGGATGGATCCTGAGAAGATCCGCGCTATTATTGACTGGTTTACACCGGCAAACCTTACACAGTTGCGGGGATTTCTAGGTTTGTGTGGTTTCTATCGCAGATTCGTGAATGGTTATTCATGTCATGCAGCCCCGATGACAGATTTGTTGAAAAAGGGTGCATTTTGTTGGACTCCTGAGGCACAGGAGTGTTTTATGAGGTTTAAGGAGTTGATGACCACGTGCCCAGTGTTGGCACTACCAGACTTTTCGAAGCCTTTTGAGCTTCAGTGCGATGCATCAGGTGAGGGCATTGGAGCGGTGCTTATGCAGGACAAGCACCCTATTGTGTATGACTCTTGAGGCACAGGAGTGTTTTATGAGGTTTAAGGAGTTGATGACCACGTGCCCAGTGTTGGCACTACCAGACTTTTCGAAGCCTTTTGAGCTTCAGTGCGATGCATCAGGTGAGGGCATTGGAGCAGTGCTTATGCAGGACAAGCACCCTATTGTGTATGAGAGTCGTAAACTCAGAGGGCCAGAGAGACTCTACAACATTTATGATAAGGAGATGCTCGCTATAATGCATGCCTTAGCAAAATTTAGGCAATATCTTTTTGGCAGCAAATTTTGCATCAAAACTGACCACAACAATTTGAGACACTTCCTAGGGCAGTGAGATCTCGATGATCGTCAGCAGAAGTGGGTTAGTAAATTGCAGGCATATGACTTTGATATCTCTTATATCAAAGGTACCCAGAATGTAGTAGCTGATGCTCTTTCACGCAAGCCTTATCTGAGCTCTATGGTTCACATTTCTGAGGATTGGAGGCATATGATTGTGGCAGAGTATGCCAAGGATACATGGGCATCCAGCATTGTAGAGGGATCGATGATTGACACTAGATATACACTTGTGAATGACTTGATCATTTACAAGAACAGGATTTATTTGGTCCCAGGTTCAGAGGTGAAGAACATTATCATGCAAGCCTTTCATGACGTACCTACAGCAGGACATCCCGGGTATTTCAAAACCTATAGACAGATTCGGGAGAGATTCACATGGAAAGGACTTAAGGCAGATGTTCTTCAGTATGTGCGTGAGTGCCCTTTTTGTCAGCAGAACAAGCAGGAGAACACGTACCCGGCAGGTTTATTGCAGCCACTTCCGATTCCTGACAGGAAGTGGGAATGCCTGTCGATGGATTTCATTACGGGCTTGCCGAAAGCCCAAGGACGGGATTGCATATATGTGGTTGTGGATCGGCTGACGAAGTATGCCCACTTCTTTCCGATTACCACTACCTACACCGCTACACAGGTGGCAGAGGTCTTCTTCCGTGAGGTATTCAGACTACATGGGTTGCCTCGGAGCATAGTGAGCGACAGGGATAGTCGGTTCTTGAGTCACTTCTGGCAAGAGGTGTTCAGACTTTGTGGGACCGAGCTTACACCGAGCACC
>VDFB02066621.1:68035-163987 GCA_007258455.2 Sequoia sempervirens | reverse complement strand
AAGAAGTTTAGGATTCCAAGCTAACTGGGGAAAACCATTTGGGAGGAACTTCAGAAAATTCTAGACTAGGCGGATTTTCTCGAAGAAGGCTCCAATATCAACAATTGATCATCAAAATGAAGAAAGGATGCATATAAAATTGTGCAACCTATCAGATTAAAGCATGGAATGTTAAGCATTCATCATTAAATTCATCCATCTCATCCAATTTCTAAGTTCCACAAGGCTTTCCAGAGAATTCAAAAAAATCCGGCCAGACCAGAATTCCGTGAAGTCCCCAAAACTCTGGATTTCAATGCACACCCTAGAACACAGAAGGTTAGATGGAATATAGGAAAATACGGGGATGTAGAAATTCCATGAAGTCCTCAGAATCCTAGAAAACTGTCATTTCATTTCATTTTTCCTGATACGATCAAATGTCCATGAATCTCAAATCTTAAGCTCGGTTCGAATCTAATTTAGGTTTCCTATCAACCCATTTTGGATCAAGACTACCTGAGGCATTAAAAGATGAATGTTCATAACAAACCAATCATGCCCTAGATTTGACTGTTAAAACCTCCACCATGGGTGAAAGGAACTAGCTCAGATTAAACCTAGATTGAGCTCGAACGCACTCAACAGTGAACCAAACTACAACCTTGACTTAGGGGCAAGGCATGGGAACCATTTGAGAATGTGAAACATCACTAAATTCAACTGGTTAACTAGGGAAGAATATAAGATGGGAAAACATCAGACACAACGCTAGTTTGAAGCATTTAATCATAAAACACGCAAAATCGAGTGCCCAAGTGGACGCACAATGGCCATGGAAAACCAATCATTAAAATTTCAAAGGTAGGGACCATAGATACATACCATAAGTAAATCAAATTTGACCACAAGGAAAATGAGCAGTGAGCTCAGATACCCTAGTGACCAAATCAAACTGAATGCAAGAAATCAAAGTGCCTCAGCAAGAAAATCAAGAAATTTGAATGCCCAAATCACCAAGTCTTAGATGCAAGAGTGATACACAATGAAGGATGAGAGAAAATGATGCAAAATATCCTTAAATTCAACCACACTCGTGCCGCAAAGATAGTACCTAGGCGCATTAATGCCATCGACAAGACAGGCTGAAGGAATTCGGAAACCCGACGGAAAAATGAAATCTTGGAAAAATCCAGTCCATGCGGAATTCCGTGAAGTCCCAAATTTCCCGAACTGTAGTGTTAATCTCTTCGCCAGACTTTGAGTGAAATCCGAGAAAATTCGGATGGAGCGAAAAAACTCAAAATGGAGTAAAAACCCAAACTTTGATCAAAACTTAATATTTTCAAAGTGCAACTCAGGGGAATCACTTAGGAAAGCTAGATAAACACTTAAGCTCATGCCAAGGCAAGGTAAATCTTCAAAATCAAAGGGCCAAAAGACCAAGAATGAAAGAAAAAGAGGGTCCCTGCTTTTAGTGGGGCGTGTGTGCAAAAACTGCACAACAAAGTTGATCCTCTAGGTTGTGTCATAAGGGCTAGTTCGATGCTGAGCACCTTGGAAATCAACTGATCATATGTGGTGATCCCTTGGAATTTGAGGTGGAAGGCTAAGAGGGCGTCAAGGTTGGATATGATAGTGCACACCTATTGTTCCTCGGGCATGACCCATTTGCTCTGATTGGCCTTGGATTGCCATTGTTGTAGGAATGAAGCAAATGATTCATTCTTACCTTGTTTCAGAGCTAATAGTTCCTCTAAACTGACATCCATGGCGATATTGTAGTCGTAGTTTTTGATGAATGCGTCTATGATTTCTTGGAATGTCTTGATACCTGTAGGTAGGCGAGAGAACCATTCCATGGTGTGGCCAACCAAACTTCTAGGAAATAGCCGCATTAGATAGGTATCATCATACATGACTTCCATGCAATGAACCTAGAATTCCCTGATGTGATCTTCAGGTTTTCCTATCCCACGAAACTTTTCAAACTTGGGGATCTCAAATCCCTTTGGGAATGGTTTCATCACAAGGCTCCTATCGAATGGATAAGGACATGAGTTGCTAGATGTTTTTTTGGTTCTCCCTAATTGAAGATTGAGCACTTGTTGTGAGAGTAATTTGATTTGTGTTTTGACATCAATTTGTGGATCAAGGGTTGGGATGAAAGTGTTTTGAGGTGGTTCGATTGTTGATGGGATGGGTGGATTGGTTGATGTGCTGATTGGTGGTATTTGCACATTCTGCTGAGCCATGTATGCTTGTACTTATTGCTATATCAACAATGCTTGTTGTTGGTCTTGTTGCTACTATTCCAGGATTGCCTGTTGCTAAGCCTGCTATTGTTGTTGTGCCAACAACGCTTGTTTTTGAGATGCTAATTGGGATACTTCTTGCTATTCTTGATATTGTTTCAACACTTGTTGATGTGCCTAATGTTGCACTACTTATTGTTGTGCAAGATACTGTGCTTGTGCTTGTGCTTGTTACACTTGATATTGGGCTTGAGCTTGAGTGTGCACTTGAGCTCATGCCTGAGCTTGAGCCTAATCTTAAGCTTGAGCTTGTGCTTGTGTGGCTTGATCTTGTGCCTGAGCTTGAGCCTAAGCTTGTGCAACTTCTTGTTGTTATTGTAATAAGATTTGGGCTCGGGAAGCTTGTTGTGCAGCTTGGGAAACTTGATCAGCTTGCACAACTTGAGTGACTTATTGAGCAACTAGTTGCGAGGCTTGTTGAGCAGCTAGTTGCATGGCTTGTTGTTTTTGTACTTGTAGGAATTCCTTTTGATAGGTAGCTTGCAACACAATACTATATTGGCTTGATGTATTGGAGCTTGGTGGTGGTGGTGGTGGAGGTGGATTCAGAATGGTGCCTATTGTGGTGGTGAGGGTGCTGTCATGTTGATGATTGGGGTTTGATTGGTAGATGGTGCAATCGATGTGGTTGGTCCTTGAGAGACCATGTGTTGAGATGTTAGGGGGTGGTTGATGATGTGATGGTGGTGGTATGTGTTATCGGGGTAGTTTCCATCTATTGTTGCGATATCAATGACAAGTTTTGAGAGTTTGCTGTGATGCTTTGATTGATGTTTAGGATGTTGGTTTGATTTTGATTGATATTTGGTAAAGGGGGAATCCCTAAGACAAGAAGTGGTGTGGATGATGATGGAAATGGTGGAAGTGGTGAAAATGTGAGGGATGTGATATCTTGAGGAAATGGTGTAGTGTTGAAAATGCCCCTTAGTCCGAACATGTCACCCTCTCCTTGTGAGGTTATGGGGAGAGAGGTTTGGGGTGTTGCATGAAAGGATGATGATGATGGATCATTGGGATCATGGAAAGTGAGGACATATGTATGTAATGGATTTTTGGGTACTATTTTCCCCAAAATGCTGTTTGCATCCAAGTCTTGATTATTGACAAGGGGGTGTGTTTGTAAGGCATTGAGAAATGCGCTTCCCTTGTTAACACTAGGTTGAGTTGGAGAAATGGATGATGTGATTTGCAAGATGTTTTGAGTGATAATTTGGGATGGGGGTGTAGATGGGATGGGGAGTGTGGATGAAATTGGAGGCATGACCTCTAAGGATGGTTCCACTATAGGGCTCACATTGAAATCAAAAGGTAGTTTAGCCCCTCGTTTTGCTAATTCGAGAATGTATAGTGAAGGGTTGAGTCTCATCATGATATTGATAATCTTATGGTTCTCCAGATTTTGAATCATTTTGGTGATTTCCTCATGTGACATTCCAAAGGGATTATTGGTAAGATCCTCTACTTCCTCTTGAGGGTTTTGTGATGATGAAGGAAAGTTGATTAGAGGATTACTTGATTCAATGGGATTTGTTTCAGAATTTGTTTGACTTAGGTCACTTGTAGTGGATTTTTCTTTGTTGTCTTCCATGTTCCTCTTGTGTTGAGATCTAGTTTACACCATAAAATAGGGATCAATTTTGAAGAATATGGGATATGAATCTCTAATTCTTTGGATTGATCTAATCTTAGGAACAAAAAGAGAAAATTTAGGATTTTTTTCAAGGATCAAAGGTGATATGATGGGGATGATGTAAAAGATGGATGATGCAGATGTTTGAAATTTTGAGAAATCTTGAGGGGATGCTAGACTTTTTAGGACTTTTTGGTTTTGTTTTTGAATTTTGAATTGACTTTGATTTGATTTTGGGTTTCCTTTATTTTTGGATTTATGAGAAAATAGACCCTAAGATGTTGGATGATTGTATAAGGGGTAGATTTTCTCAAAGGATGATACTTTGAATATGTGTAGGGAGAAGGATACATCTACCCACACTTATTCAAACAAGATGATAATTTAACCAAGCACATGAAGAAGTATGCATCTACATATACCTAGCTAAACAAGATGGTTTGATAATTTGACTAAGCATATGCAAAAGGATGCATCTACACATACCTAGCCAAAGATGATTTGATGTTTTTGATTCAAATATTTCAAGGATTTTGCTTCAAGGTTTTGATGATTTTTATTTTTGCCAAAAATCCTAGCATGGAGGATAATTTCAAGATTTTAAAAAAGGTGATGGTGAGGTGATTTTGGTTTGATGTTCAAGGATGAATGAAAAGGTTTTATTTTGATCCTAGAATGTACCTAAAAATAAACTTGTTTACTAGACCTCGGTATTGAAGAACATGCATTACTTCTAAGGACCTTTTTAACCAAGAAGTGGTTCAAACTGAGCATACATTTCCGGATTGTTCAAAGGAATGAGTCTATAGAACCTTGTGATTTTTTTGCTTATTTTGATATGTTGTTTTCTATTGCACTTCCTAATGTATTTCTTGATGACCTTTTGAGTGTGACTCCTAAATTTTGAACTTTTTCTCAAGGACTTTTGTTTTGGGATTTTAACTTTCTTGGAAATCATGAGGTACTAAAACATGTGTGAGAACCAATTTTGTTATCTTTGCTTAGTGATTTTTTTTTACCACAAACACTTCTTTGATTATATTTTCAAACTAGATGTCCAATGTCCCAATTTCTTTGAATCCCACAAAGTATGTTATGTGGAATTTTGATGAAATCAAGGCAAGAGTTACCGATTGTTTAACTTTAGTAGGAAAATTGAGATGTAAATACAAGTGTTTAGAAACCTCTATGGATAAAATCCCAGCGGCAAGCAATAACACATAAATTTGGTCAATTGTATTTTCCTCCTAAAGGGTTTGAAATTTTGATGATGATGTTAAATGTTTGTGTAGACATAGAAAATATACAGATTGATCTTGCACACTCGATCCCAATCTACTAATATCGCTTCATCCTAAATCATCCCTCGGTCTAACCATTTAATCAAATCTCCTTATCTGATTAAATTCATCAATTTCCTCCCCTTAATTAAATAAGTCATTTTATCTAATTAAGTCAATCTCTTTTGTTAATTAAATCAATCCATCTGATCTAATTATCCCTATTTAATTAAATAATTAAATTTATTTGATTAAATCTCTAAAGTCTATCCATTAAATTAAATAAATTAAAACCTTTTATTTGATTTAATCTAACACTATCTCTCTTTAAATTTAAAATAAATCAAAATCCTTATTTAATTATTCTCTTATCATATTCCTCTCTTATTTTATTTAAATAAATCCATAAATTTGAGTCAAATAGGCCGCATCATCTAATCTCTCATTAAATTAATTAACCCTTGATTAATTTAATCTCTTGTCATGTCCCATCCTCTAGAATTTACAAGTTGTACATGAAAATAGATTTAATTCATTTATTAAATCCCTATTTTCCCTCACATGGCATCTTTTGGAATATTCCCTCAATTTGAATTCAAAAAATTCCAAGTCAATATGTACATCCAATAAGGTAATAAATCTCATCTATATGTCTCTTTAATTTGATGTCATTTCAACAAATTTGAAATTCAAAATATGCATTTATTGGTACAATCCCCAAATCTTGCACATCCTCCATCCATTCACAAGTTGACAAGTGGTATTTTGTCATTGGCTCATTCTTAGTCCCACATTGTTCTATTTTGGGCATGCTTTCAACTTTTCAATCTATAAATAAAGAGCTCATATCCTCATTTTATCATCCACAAATTATGCAAAGTTATTATGCTAAAATATTTAGCCATTTCCATCCATCAATCTTGAGTTCTTAGCTAGGTTTTTTTGTATATTTTGGCTTGGAGCTCTCATTCTTCACCATCAAAGTGGATCAATCTCCATCAACATATCAAGCTTGCAACTTAGGAATTGGGAAATGGCCAATTTTCACATCAAATTGGCACCAATTCCCCCATGGGATCATGAGTTTGCACATTTAAATTAGGATTGAATCTATATTTCTTTGTTTCATTGTGTTCTTTGTTGTTTTGTTTCCTAATTTGAAGTTGTAAATGGATTTCATGGGGAATGCTTGTTTTAGCTTGCAATCTCTTGTTTAACTTGTTTATTCTTGTTGTTTTGCAGGTACTAATATTGGGGTTCACATAGTTTGTTTCCAAATGTTTTCAAACAAGCAAAGCATTTTGTAACCAAGAACAAGCACAACCTTATGGATATGAAAGACTATATTTGTTGAGTCCCCACTTGGACAAGTCTAGCTATGCTTATCTTTAGCGAATGGTTAGATGCTTGAACCCACTAGCTCTCCTCCATGACACTCACTTATACGGGGCAACCAAGCATCAAAACCCATGAAACTCACATGGAATGCTTTCCATTTATACTAAAGACCATAAAAGTGTGGGGTGGCTTCAGAACGACCGTTCTTGCACCAACAAATAGATAGGGATTTTGGCTTTTCTACAACAAGGGTTTTAATTTAGACTTTCTGTTTGTAGGAGTTGACCCAACATGGCGAGAGACCATTGCTGCCCTTCTCATCAGAGCCAACTGCGTGATACTAACCTTTGTTCCATTACCCACTTTTATATCCCGGCTAGAAATACTCTTGGTTTTAGAGTGTTACCAGCTGAGTCGTTCCCTTGGGTGAGTAATTTTTCCCCAAGGCAGGCCCTCTAAGATAAAAAATAGCGAGCAAACATATCCATAACTCCATTGATCTTTGTTGAGAAACAAAGAGAGAATACACATGATAGGTTTGCTCACACTCACAAGATATTTCGTTCAATTTCAGTTCCAAAATGAAGTGTGGAGGCAATTACTTTATCCCAACCTAAGACCACCAAAAATCCTTTTGATTCTCAAAATCGCCATGAGGCGTGAGAGAAGTGCATATGTCTTTTCAATGGTGTTAGTTTGAGTAAGCGATCATGAAAACAAAGTAGCACATGTTCTTGTTAATCCAAAAAAGTAATAATGACTCCTTTTTATAGCACCAAATGAAGTGTGAGAATTTTCCTTGTTCAATTATTAGCCCCAAACAAAATCTAGTGAGTTTGTGTCCTAAAGTTCATTTTAAGCTCCTTTTGTAACAAGAATTTAAAAAGTTCTTTTTAGAGCCCAAAATGAAACTAGTGAGTCCTAATATGAAGGATAACAAATTTTTCCTTAAAAGGAATAGTGAATCCTCTAAGAGTGTTGAACAAACACTAGAGTGTTTAAAAACACTTGGTATCATGAAATGAGGTCATCATGCTTATTTTCCTCTTTACCTTTGATCAATCCAACCTACAAGAAAATTAATTAGGTTCTACAAAAAAAGAGGTGAAGAAAGTAGAAAATAGACCAAATAACTAGATTTTGATAAAAAGGCACGTGTTATAAATAAATTTTCACTTTCTACTTCCCTCTAGTGGTGCAATCCATGAAGGTGTCACAACTTGAAAACATCAACGGTGTTGTATAGCACCGCTTACTAGTCAGCGTCACTCTGTAGCCAGACTAGTGAGCATGAAGGCATCACTATTCTGGTTAGTGGTGTAGTTTGGATTTTGAAAAGATTCCTGCGAGCCGGAAAGATTCAATGGTGCTATTTGAAAATTTGAATTCTGGGTGGGAAGTAGGGAGCGTCACAGTTTGAAGTTTACAGTGGTACGATATGGGGATGCTGAGCTTCCAACAGTGGAGTTTTCTGTAAACACACAAAAACACAAAATTTTCTCAAAAAATGTGATTTGATCTTTTGGTTTGCCCTCCTTCTAGTGCCAAAATGTGAACCAATATCCTATACCTGCAAGAACACAACAAATGAACACATTAATAAGATCAAATGCAAGTTAGAATAGAGATTCCTCAAGAAATTCATTTGAATGTAAGAGAAAAGGAATGAAATGAAGAACACAACACACTTAAAACAAAGATATCAAATCCTATTCTAAAACAAAACAGACTCTTAATCTCTTGAGGGAGTTGGTGCCAATTTGATGTGAAAATTGGCCCTTTCCCAACTCCAATGATGTGATGAAGATGATTGATGATGAAGAGTGATCCACTTGATGAAGACCTCCAATGTGCCCCAAGATAAAAATCTGCATAACCTAGCTAAGATTGTATGAAATTGGATGAAAATTGCTATGAATTTGAGTATAGTAAGTTTACTCAAGTTGTGGATGATAAAATGAGGAATGAAGCCTCTTATTTATAGAATATAAAGTTGAAGAGATGTCCAAAATGGAGCAATGTGGGACTAAGAATCAACAAATGGCAAGGTGCCACTTGTCAACATGTGAATGGATGGGGGATGTGCAAGTTTTGGAGAATGTGTCAATAAATGCATATATTTGAAATTTGAAATTGTTGAAATGACATGTAAGAGGGAAAGAAGGTGCATTGAATGCCACTTGGCTCAATGTAAAAGGAATTCTTAGGTGGAGTAAATGCCTTGTTGGAAGGACAAAGTCCACTTGGATTTTGAATTCAAATTTGAGGAATATTCCTTTATTATGCCCTTTTGAGAGAAAATAGAGATTTAATAAATGAATTAAATCTATTTTCATGTGCAAGTTGCAAAAGCTAGAGGATGGGACATGAGAAGAAATTAAATTAATCAAGGTTAATTAATTTAATGAGAGGTCAAAATGATGTGACATATTGATTTAGATTTATAGATTGATTTAAATCAAATATGAGAAGAATATGATCTCAAGATTTAATTAAATAAATATTTTTGTTTTATTTAACCAAGGAGATGAAGTTAGATTTAAACTAAATAAGGTTTTAATTTATTTAATTTAATGGACGGACTTTAAAGATTTAATCAAATAAAATTTATTATTTAATTAAATAAGGATAATTAGATCGGACTAATTGATTTAATTAACAAGAAATGATGACTTAATTAGATAAACAATTTATTTAATTAAGAGAGGAACATTGATGAATTTAATCAAATAAATGAATTCAATTAAATGGTTAGACCGAGGGATGATTTAGGATGAAATGGTGTTAGTGGTTGGGATCAGATGTGCAATGTCAATCGGTACATTTTCTATGTCTACAATTATTTTGGGAAATAATTTTTATTAGCATGTCCTTGAACATCTTGAAATCTCTTTTTTTAAATATAAAAATCTCTATATATTTTTTATGGAAACAAGTGGATTACATAGATGTCGACATCTCTTCCTATCTAAACTAGAAGTCACTTTTGACTACGTAGCTCCACATATAGGGGATCTAGTCCATAAAAGTCATCCAGGGGTCGAACTTCGTTCAAACAAACACATCTATGAGGGTTTGAACCTTGATGAATGAATTTTATATTACATATTATCATCCTTATCAATTATGATATGGCAAAAAAAAGGAATTATATTTATCAATTAAGTAAGGCACAAAAACAATTTTTTTGTGTTAATAGTGAAATTGTTTCATGTTCGACCTCCCTATGCTCATGGTAGAGATGGTATAGAATTTTAAAATATTATAAAAAAGAAAAATAAAATTAACAACTCACAATTTATTGATGATCAACATGATTTAAGGAAAATTTCTTAAGTACATGAGTTCTCACCACCCCTAATGTATAATGTCTCCCAATGTAACAATTTAAAAATTCACGCAAATATCAAATTAATCTAAACATTTCAAATAAATTCTTAATTAATTTATATTGTTTTTTTTATAAATTACTATTTAATCTTAATTATTATTACTTTAATAAAAAAATATTTATAAAATTGATATATGTCTATTATTAATAATTAATTTATTATAATATAATTATAGGCCATAGGCCTTTTGCTTAAAAAATAATAATTAATTTATTAAATTTAGTTACTTTTCTAGTTAGTTGATCAAATGATTTCTAATTTAGACAACTAATTTGACAATGATTAGATATTTGAAACTAAGCTATTAACTAATTACTATCAGTCATACATTCATTTATTTTTAACATACTTATCTTACATTTTAAATATTTTTTTTCCTCCTAATAAAATTAAAATTTAAACACTTTCTTCTAAATTAGTAATCGATTGAACAAGTAAATGGTTGTCAAAATAATTCTTACTTAACTCATGTGATTATTATTAGATATAATTAAAAGTGTTAATTATTAAATAATTATTATTAACTATACATTTATTTATTTTTATTTCTACTAAAATTTAAATTGTAAACATTCTTTTTAAATTAGCAATCAGTTGACAAGTAAATAACTCTAATAACTCTAGTAATTAAATTTGGAAAAAATCTTGGTCTCACATATAATTTAATTTGTTTGTCTCACAATATCTTAACTTGGGGCAATTTTTTTGTTGCAACAATTTCTTAAAGAAATTTAAACATAATCTAGATTATTGTTTTTATTATATCAATACATTATCCTTATATTTTTTGTTTCCATTAACTTACATGTAAAATATTAAGATCAATATTAATGTGTTAATATTCTTGAAACTTTTTAAAGATATTTTACAACACATATTTCTTTTGATAAATTAGTTGTGGTCTTGGGGACCACTTCCTTTTGCATTAATATTTATAAAATTTATAAAATATGAAACCATATGATTGGTATGTGAACTTTACAAGGTCCCACTGATAAAGGGAACACATTTTTTTTTTATGGGTGTTATATCATGTAAAAATCAAAACAACATACCATATACCACATAGGAACCTAAACCATAATCCATTCTTTACTACCAAACACCTAAGGTAGCATTTAAAATGGCTAGAACAACATTTGGAATTATTTATACTTGATTGTCACCATTATTTGATTCACTAGTGAGAGTGAAGATCTAGTCAACTAGTCTTATCACAATCTTGGGAAAGTTCACCACCATATGAGACTATGTGTTGGACCTTCTTTGTTATGTCATTCGAGGTCAAAATAACTAGAATTTGTGGATCAATCACATCAGTATTTTGAATTAGGAGAGCCATGATCAATATGATGAAACCATGGCCAAGGACCAACTCTATCAATATTTGTTCGAACCCACCTCACATGTAATTTAACTCAATTCCTTCCCTAATGCTTTCTCAAAGGAAACAAGTTACACACAATTGTTCCCTAAACTAATTTTATAGGAGATTGTTGTGAATATTTTAGATCTTTATAGTTATAGAAAGAAGAAACACACATAAAATATAATAGAAATTATAAAATATAGGTGTACATTGTTGAAAATTGAGGTGTTTTATTAGCTTAATACTTTGTAAAACTTTAATTTTTTTATCTAAATATGCTTTTCTTTGTTATAGATTCTTTGTGGGTGATTATCTGATTAATTCATTTTATCGTTTGTAGAATGAAGACATAAGTTGTAGAAGAATTAGATAAGATATTAGAAAGATTACAAAAGCATATATTGTGGAGAAACCCTTTTGGAAAAAAACTCCACCAAGAATCAATGTATTATTTAATCTCTGAAGTAGATTACAATAACTCCAATTCTTGCTTGAGAATGCTTCTTTTTCCTTCACCAAATATTCTTTACAACCTGCAATAAAATTGATAATAACTCTCTTCAACTTGCTTGAGATAAATAGGCATTAATCAATTTTGTAAACTCCACAAGAGTTACAATTACAATGCTCAACCCCTATCCCTAAAAGGTATGCCTATCTCTTGCAATTAAAGTTATGTTGTGAAGAACAATGTCAAATCTTCATCTTCATCCATTTGGGTGTCCAAAACTGAAGTACAAACTCAACCTTTATTCTATAAATATCTTCAAGGTTTTATCCTCAAAGTAGGTGCCCAAGAGTGGGCCCACTTAACTTAGCCTTCTAAAATATCTTAGCATGCAAAGGAGTAAATTCCAAGAAGCCAACTTGGGCACCCAAGTTGGGTCCAAGTCATTTCTTGTTAATTGAAACATTTCTCTCCACCATTCATGCAAGAATGGTCATCCCATGTTAATTGAAGGTAGTCCCTATTATCTGTCATGCAACTCAAGTCATTAGTCATGCATTCCAAGTTAACTGAAGTAAACTAGCATTCAAATAAAATTAACTAAAGATAATTGGACCATAATTGAACTGAACTGAACTAAACTAAACTAAACTAAATTGATTTTGAATTGAACTGAACTAAATTAATCTGAACTAAACTGAATTGAACTAAACTTCATGCATGTAAACACCAAACCCTAACTCCTAGGATCTTTACATGCATTCATAAGTGTTATCTCTTACTCCAAATAGTTAACTGAACTCAAGGTGAGTTTCACCTACCATGTGGGTGCCCCATGTGCCCCTATTATTTAAGAACTCATATTGGACACCCTCTAATATTTAGAATTAATTACAAATGTCAATTAACATGATTATTTCATCAAATATTAATCTCTCTCTAATCCTAGTGTTTGAGAACACTTTCCAAGGACTTAGGAGATACATGAAATAAATAATGTTTAGGATTGCAATTAAATGGCATCCTATTTCCAATACTCTCCCACTTGACATTATACATTGCAATTATTCTAAACAAGGAATCATCTATTATAAATCAAGAACATAACTTAAGGCCATTGGCCTTCCTACACCAACTAATCAATCCATTCCAACTTCAAATGAAACCTGCATAAGAGAACTTATCTAAAGGAACTAGTTTCATAAGATAATCTACAACATTAATTAAAGTGTCAACTTTCTCAATTAGTACTTTCCCACTCTCAACCATTTCTTGCACAAAGTGATACTTAACATCAACATGCTTAGTACGAGCATGATACATAGGATTTTTCCCTAAACACATAGCACTCTAACTCTCACATTCAAGTTTAACTTACTTGCAATTAAAACCGATACGTTTCCCAAGTCTCTGTATCCAAACTGCCTCTTTGGAGGCATGTGAAACCGCCGAGTGTGTTGAACTCACGTTCAACCAAGGTGCAGGCTCCTTGGTCTTTTCTGTTGAAAATAACTTTTCTTACTAGTAACTATTCCAACATATATCTCTTACCATAAGAGAACTCAAGCCTCACCTATTTCTCCATGTATCCATAAGGACCTATAACCAACCAATTCATGCCAAATTCCAAATGCAACATAACACTATCATGAAGTAATCAAGCAAATGATTAATGTAACCAATACTTAAGAGAACTACACAAGATCAATGTCAAAGCTCCAATCTTGACCATAAACATGACATACATGATCTAACCATCTCCTCCTAGGAGATCACATGCACCATAACATATATACATCTTGGTCTCAAGGGAACCATGCCAAACTCTAAATGAAACAAGAGTAAACTATGACATAATAAAAATCACTCTAAAGAAAGAAAACATATCCCAATCACTTGAATATAACCTTACCAATGATGCATCCACGTCACTGCCAACAAATCCAATTGAATCGTGGTACTGATTCACACATGGAATCATGACTACCATCCTCTCTATGAAGATCACTTTGAAACATGGAGCAAAGAGTTATCATAAACAATATTAGCTGAAATAACCAATGCATCATTACTATCATCCGAGGATTCCTCTATAGAAGAATCAAAACTCTCTTTCTTATTCTTACAATCCTTCTTCACATGTCCCAGTTTCCCACAGTTCCAACACTTTACCTTACTCTATCCTTTTGACTTACCCTTCCCTTGCTTGTCTCCCTTAGGTTCCTTTTTCTCAGGCCTACCTTTTACAAACAAGGCATCTTGGATTTCCATTTTAGACTTCCTCATCATCTCCTTTGATAGGAGAGTAGGAATTATATTGTCCATCTTTAGATCTACACCACTACCACTGATAGTAACAATTAGATTTTCCCAAGACTAGTAAAGAACAAAGTAACAAAATGCATTTATCTTCATCTTCTAGCTTTACATCTACAGATGCTAACTGACTTAGAATCAAATCAAAAGCATTCAAATGATTTGTAATGGAATCACCTTCTTTCATCTTTAAAGAATACAACTCTCTTTTTAGATACAACTTATTAGTAAGACTTTTAGTTTGATAAATATCACCTATTCTCTTCCATAACTTATATGGAGTAGTTTATTCTGAGACATTCAAGAGAACAACATCAGCAATAAATAATCTTATGGTCCCTCTTTCCTTCTTATCAAGCTTAGCCCATGTTGGAATATGGCTTCTAGTGTTGTCATTGATGGCAACTGAAGTCATTATCTCGATTTGTAGATCATAATTTGTTCATACCGGCAGGAAAAATGAAGAACAATACATTACCAGAAGTAAGAATGAATAATAGGGTATCTAGCTAGTATGTTGATTTGTATGCTTCACTAGATTATCATTTTGCATTATGGATCTCAGGGAAGTCTTTAGGCATGTATATTATCTTGTTTTCAAGTTTTGTGGTGTCACATTAATCGGTGTATGAGTTATGGGATCCGGTAAAATGGTTTTTTTGTTTATTTACACATGTTGGCTGACTCAATGCATGTGGTGTGTCACAGATGTATAAGGAGTAATTGTTTAGTTGTTTCTATGTTTGAGAAATTTTGTTTTGGGTCCCAGCTATGTCTTAGCTGACTTTGGTGGGTGCGAATCATATATCAAACATGAATTGAGCCAACAGTTGGAAAACATTTTTGTCTTGTTGCAAGCTGACTTGAAGTACCTAAATCTTTGTAGTGGATATATATATGAGTTCAAGTAATTCATTTTATGTGTATGTATGGATGCATGAATGTGTAGAAGTGTGTAAGTGTGAGTGAAGAGCATAGCAGATGTATGTGAAGAGTAGTTGAGCAAATTTTGCTTGTGTAGAAGATATTTTTGTGAAGCAAATTAAGGTAGATTAGAGCAAAAGTGCAAAATTGGACAAAAGGTCCAAAATCTAATCATTGCACTTAATTGGAACTATAATCTAGCATTTGTAGATGCTATCTTCTCAGTTCAACCTTTCGTGGTAATCCAAACATTTTGTAAGGTAGTGAGCCTTCTTTCTTTTGAGCAGTGAGCTCTAGGCAATGTGCCTGATGCATGTGCATTCTTTTTCTTCATACTTTTAACATAGTACAAATTGTGGATTGACCTCCACTATGGTTTTTCCCTTGATAGGGTTTCCACGTAAAAATATTGGTGTTATGGTGTTTTTATTGTTTCCTTCATGTGCTTGCATCTTTACTTTAGATGAAATGTTGTAAATAGTTTAAGATCTAGAATAAAATCTAAATATTGTTGAACACTGATTCACCCCCCCTCTCACTGTTCCTTGATTCCAACAATTGGTATTAGAGCATTGGTTCCTCTACAAAAGTTTAACAACTTGACGTGGGTCTTGGAATGTAATGGACTTTGGTGGTCTTCAACAACAACTTTTGGTGGTCTTCAACAACAATTTTGGTGGCACTTGATGATCTTGATCAGTCTAAAGCAGAATTCATGGAATTGAAAGCAAATCTTGGAGATGCTAAAAATATCATTCAATCATTGAAGGATAAAATCAATGAGTCAAGAGAAAAGAGGAAGGAACTATGTGATTAGTTGAAGCAAAAAGAAAGTAAATTCTTGGAAGATGTTCACCTGAATCAAACCCTAAAAGAAATAACTAAAGAATGTGAGAAGCTTGCTAGAGACAATGCTACTCTAAATCTTGAGATGGAATCTATGGTGATGAAGCTAACTAAGGAGACTGAGGAAAGAAAGAATAATGAGGAGAATTTGGCTCAGTCCTTAAAAGAAAAATCTAAAGGATGTAACAAAGTTAATAGTGAATTCATTCAGTTGGAGATTGAACTGCAACAATCCAAAAGTAATGAACAAGAACTTGAAAGATAGATAGTTATTCTTAGAGATGAACTTACTACTGCAAATGAATACAAGGAGAAGTTTAGGATTAGTTCTACTAAGCTTGATGAGATGAATAAAGGTCAGAAGAATGCAAATTACAAAAGAGGTCTTGGATATGAGAAGGGAGAAAGCTCTAGATCTGAACACAAGGATTCCAAACAAAGAAATCAAATGAACAGAGGTAGAAGGTATCCAGTAAGACAACCTAATGCTCAGAAGTTTAATGGTCACTGCTTTCCTACACTAAATTTGGTCATATGGCTTCTCAGTGTAGAGGTAAAATGAAATCAAGTGAACCATCATTCTCAAGTTAGTGCTTTAATTGTGATAAGTTTGGTCACAAGTCAATTCAATGCAAAAATATGATAAACAAATTTCATAGAAATATCAAATGCTATGTATGCAAAATTTTTTGGCATATAGCTAATCAATGTAGATCAAAAGAAAATCAATGAAATGAATGGTCTAGACAGAGAAATTCTATGTTACAATTGCAACAGATTTGGTCACATTACAAAATTTTATAGGAATAGAACATGGACAGAAGAGGTGCGGTATATAAAGGAAGAATTTCACAGAAAGATGATAAAGGAAAAGAGAAAGTAACTGTGGAAGAGATAAGAGATCAGATGAAGAAAACATGGGTAAAGAAGAGTGAATCTGAAGAAGGATATAATCCCACACTAGAAGTAGGTTCTAGTAATTCCATTAGGAATTGATCTTAGGCCATCAACCTAAGGGGTGTTTTCAAGAAAAATCCTTTAACCCCATGTTAGGAGTTGGCACCAGAATGCAAAAAATTGTTAGTAGTTGTGCCAGTGGTTCATAAGTGTATCGGTGGTCACTTGTGCAGAAATTCATGAAGTGGAAGGTTCACAATTTTTTTTCCTTTGCTGTATGAGAAAGTAGAGTATCCAGAATGCCTAGGGAAAAACATTTAATATGGCAAAAAGGTTAGGTGCACAAATTTATAAAAGGGTATTTGGAACCCTCATTTTTCATCGTGCATTGAAGGAGAATAGTAGGAGAGCCTTTGCAGTAGAATTTTGAAGGATACAAGTCAATTCGGTGGTGAACTTATCAGTGAGAAGATTAGGGATGTGAAAAATTTGTTGTCGGCCCATGAATTGAAATGGCTTGAAGGAGTGGAATACAAAAGTTTGGACATTTGGAGTGAATTTCCATATTTTGATAACACGGAAGTCGTCAAGTTTCTCTTGAACAGATTGAATGATGACATTCTAACTTTGGATAAACCCTATCTCATTTTGAAAGAGGTGATCAATAATCTAACTAGTTTGTGCAATGTTGGGGATATTCCAAAAAAAAAGTCAATTTAGAACAAATAGGTCGAAACCCTAACTAGAGTAATTGGAGATTAGAGGGCCTTGATAATTTCGACAATCAAAGATTCGATAACAAGGTACATTACACATGGGATCTCTTGCAAAATATTCTTCAGAAATAAGGAAGGCAAAACCTTGGCAGGCACAGTTTACATTTCTCACAAAATGATAATGGAGGATGAAGATTTTGACCTGTGTGGTTTGCTAAAGGATCAATTGATGGAAAATGTGCAACTGAAAAAGGAGGTAGATTACCCCTTCAGGTTTGGTACATTGGTCATATGTCTTGTGATGTATTTTCTAAATTGCTTGCCTCATATCAATAATGTTGTATGGAAAAAGGATGTACTGGTTTGAATTTTTTTTTTTGAACATTCTAATGCTTTGGGAAATTGTAAGTAAGAATATGCAAATTTATTTAAGGAATTGCTAGGGAAGTTTGGAGCAATTAGCATTCCTATCCCGGTAAAAAGCACTTGAAGTTGGATCTTCTTTTGGTGAGATGGAAAGGAAGAAGAGAAAATATCTAAAGATTCCTGAGTATACTCCTCCGACACACAAAACCCCTAAAGTTAAAGGAATAGGTAAAGAGCAAGAGATTGTGGATATACCGAATGAGGAATCTAATGAGTACACTCCTAGAGATGAACCAAAATTAGTTGAACCAAAGGTGGTAATAGTAGGAGGAAGTGAAGAAGAAGGTGTTTTATTCAAAGAAAATATACTGTAGATTGTTCAAGAGAAATATGGGATGCAAAAGATTGTTGGAATATGGTCTAAGAGACCTTCTTATGAGCAATACCTAATAAAAATTACTCTGAGTACTTACTTTGTGCATAACAACATCGATTTGGAGAGTTTGCAGAATGTGTTTGTTGAAGAGATGATCAAATTCATAAAGGATGCCATGGTCTCTGAGTCTCACGATGTGAAAGATGAAGAGATAATCTTATATCTGAAGGTGTAGTTCAAGTTATCTCTTATCAAGCTAAAGAAGTAGATGAATGTGTTGAGAAAATGCATAAACACAACAAACAATATCTTTAACTATTGTCTTCATTGGCCTCATGTAGTTGGGAAGTACAAAGAGAAGTTGGAGCAAATTGAAATTGAATTGAACATAATTGTTTAGGATTACAACATGTTTCAAGATTAGGGCGGTGCAGTTAAGAAGAGGATTCATGAGTTGCAGTCTGAGCACTCAAAAGTTCTGTTCACCAAAAATAACCTTGTGGAAACTTTTTGGAAAGTGAAGGACTTAACTGAATGTAGGCTGGAGTAGTTAATTGAAGTTCTATGGAAAGGAGAGAAATTAGAAGAGGCAATCACCATACCAAAATCTCTCATCCAAATTATCAACTGAATATTAGAAAAAAATAGCTTGATCATAATCATTGGGATTGCAATGGAAGCATGGAAGAAATTTCTTCTGAAAATGAAAGATAAGTACAAGTTAATTTTTTGACTCTAACAACAGTTTTATGTTCTCAAATTTTGTCCAATGTTTGATTGGGGAGAGAGATAATTTTTGAGTGGAGTGATAAATATGTTTGTCATTGATGTCAAAGGGGGAGAGAGAGCAGTGAAAAATTCCTTATCACTCTAAGGGGGAGTTGTGTTTTGAAAATTTGAATTTGGCAACGTAATTATATTGGTTTCAACACTTAGTCATTTTTCACTAAGTGTTGCCATCAATTCCAAAGGGGGAGATTGTTGGAATATGGATTCTAGTGTTGTCATTGATGGCAATTGAAGTCATTATCTCGGTCTGTAGATCATAATTTTTTCATACCTGCAAGCAAAATGAAGAACAATACATTACCAGAAGTAAGAATGAAGAATAGGGTATTCAGCTAGTATGTTGATCTATATTCTTCACCATATTATCATTTTGATTTGTGGATCTTAGGGAAGTCTGTTAGGCATCTATATTATCTTTTTTTCAAGTTTTGTGGTGTCACATTAATCGGTGTATGAGTTATGGGATCCGATAAAATGGTTTTTCTGTTTATTTGCACATGTTGGACGACTCAGTGCATGTGGCGTGTCATAGATGTATAAGGAGTAATTGTTTAATTGTTTCTATTTTTGAGAAATTTTGTTTTGGGTCCCAGCTATGTCTTAGCCAACTTTGGTGGGTGTGCATCATATATCAAACATGAATTGAGACGACAGTTGGAAAACATTTTTGTCTTGTTGGAAGCTAACTTGAAGTACCTAAATCTTTGTAGCGGATATATATATGAGTTTGAGTAATTTATTTTATGTGTATGTATGGATGTATGAATGTGTAGAAGTGTGTAAGTGTGAGTGAAGAGCAGATCAAATGTATGTGAAGAGCAGTTGAGAAAATTTTTCTTGTGTAGAAGAGATTTTTGTGAAGCGAATTAAGGTAGAGCAGAGCATAAGTGCAAAATTGGATAGAAGGTCCAGAATCTGATCATTGTGCTTAATTGGAACTGTAATCTAGCATTTTTAGATGCTATCTTCTCAATTCAACCTTTTGTGGTAATCCAAACATTTTTGTAAGGCAGTGAGCCTTCTTTCTTTTGAGTAGTGAGCTCTAGGTAGTGTGCTTGAATGCATGTGCATTATTTTTCTTCATACTTTTAACAGACTATAAATTGTGGATTGACCTCCACTGTGGTTTTTCCCCTAACAAGGTTTCCATGTAAAAATATTGGTGATATGGTTTTTTGGTTGTTTCCTTTATGTGCTTGAATCTTTACTTTAGATGAAATGTTGTAATAGTTTAAGATTTGGAATAAAATCTTAATATTTTTGAACATTGATTCAACCCCCCCTCTCAGTGTTCCTTCAATCCAACAAGCCCAATCCTCATCTGACATCATTTTTGGTGACTTTTTCTTATTTTCAATAGCTAACCATTGATCTCTCTCTTCAAGGAGATCCTCTGTTTTTAATTTCCACATCTCATAATTAGATCCATTGAACCTTTCAATACCTAAACGAGAATTCATTGTAACAAAACTTATTTTTCCAAAATCAACAAATAACAAAAATAATAAAAGCTCCCACTATAGCCAAAAGATCTCCAATATTTTAAGAGAAAGGTGTCCCAATACTCTACCCAACCTCATCTTTGATACCAAATGTTGAAAATTGAGGTGTTTTCTTAGCTTAATACTTTGTAAAACTTTAAGATTTCTGATCTAAATATGCTTTCCTTTGTTACAAATTCTTTGTGGGTGATTATCTGATTAATTCATTTTATTATTTGTAGAATGAAGACAAAATTTGTAGAAGAATTAGACAGGATATTAGAAAGATTACAAAAGAATATATTGTGGAGAAACCCTTTCAAGAAAAAACTCCACCAAGAATCAATGCATTATTTAATCTCTGAAGTAGATTACAATAACTCCAATTCTTGCTTGAGAATGCTTCTTTTTCCTTCACCAAATCTTCTTCACAACCTACAATAAAACTGATAATAACTCTCTTCAACTTTCTTAAGATAAATAGGCATTAATCAACTTTGTAAACTCCACAAGAGTTACAATTACAATGCTCAACCCCTATCCCTAAAATGTACGCCTATCTCTTGGAAGTAAAGTTATGTTGTGAAGAACAATGTCAAATCTTCATCTTCATCCATTTAGGTGTCCCAAAATGAAGTACAAACTCAACCTTTATTTTGTAAATATCTTCAAGGTTTTATCCTCAAAGTAGGTGCCCAAGAGTGGGCCCACTTAACTTAGCCTTCTAAAATATCTTAACATGCAAAAGAGCTAATTCCAAGAAGCCAACTTGGGTGCCCAAGTTGGGTCCAAGTCATTTCTTGTTAACTGAAACATTTCTCTCCACCATTCATGCAAGAATGGTAATCCCCTATTAACTAAAGGTAGTACCTATTATCTATCATGCAACTCAAGTCATTAGTCATGCATTCCAAGTAAACTGAAGTCAACTAGCATTCAACTAAAATTAACTGAAGATAACTAAGCCATAACTGAACTAAACTGTATTGTACTGAACTTTATGCATGTAAACATCAAACCCTAACTCCTAGGATCTTTACATGCATTTAGAAGTGTTATCTCTTACTCCAAATAGTTAACTGAACTCAAGGTGAGTGTCACCTACCATCTAGGTTCCCCTTGTGCCCCTATTATTTAGGAACTCATATTGGACGCCCTTACATGCTCCTAATATTTAGAATTAATTACAAATGTCAATTAACATGATTATTTCATCAAATATTAATCTCTCTCCAATCCTAGTGTTTGAGAACACTTTCCAAGGACTTAGGAGATACATGAAATAAATAATGTTTAGGATTGCAATTAAATGGAATCTTATCTCCAACATACATAGGGAGAAACCTTTCAAGAGAGAAAACCCACACTTCAAAGCACAAACCAATTATACTATCTACAATAAAGGCTACAATACAATCTATAGGAAATGCTGCTATAAGAGTATCACCAACACATGACTCTAGAGAAATTTTAACAACATAATAATACCTACAAAGAGACTATTGAAATATCCATCTCAAACACCTAATAAATAGGAGAAGTAATACACAAAACTATTAAATGGCAATTAAAAAAACATGAGCTAAAACCACCCAAAAATACAATGCCTAAATACCTAGTTTAAAAGTCATCATCCAAATCCCAAGATGAGTTCACAAGCTAAAAGTATCATATTCCTTTCACCTATCATAAGTGTTAGGAAAAAGGGATTTGTACAACTTGCACAAGAAAATAATTATTTTAATTATGTAAACTAAATATTTGTTTATGGTGCATATTTGGAGGTGTGTTTTGTTTGTATGTGGTGATTGATCATGTTGACATTAATATTTTAGTGATTTTGGAAACCACATTCCCTCCCCCAAAAAAAAAAAAAATAATAAAGAAATTTCTTATTGTTTTTGGTTGAAAAACACTTTTATAACTGCCAAAAAAGGGTTGTTTCTTTACTACAAATATGAAAGGTCATGAGTCATGGTGTGGGTGTTTAAAGGAACACACAACAATAGGCTATGTTGTGGATTGAAGGAGAATGTGCATGCAATTGTAGACCAGGTTGCAATATCGTTGGATAATAAAATATATTGGACAATTATTTTTGTGGATGTAGCCAACATTGGGTGAACCATGTTAAATCTTTATGGTTTTTTTGTGTAATCATTTTTATTATGTTATGTGCACTTATAATTTATTTATTTAATTGTTCTAGGTCCTACCTATAAACCCTAACATGTTTAGCCACATTAAATATTTATTTGGGTTCATTTATAGAGTTGTATTGTAATATTGGTTAGGTATTTTATGTGTGGGTTGCATATTGGAAGAATATTTAACAGTGGAGAATATTAGTACCAAAAATTAATTGTTGGGTTAAATATTTTTGTGCTCTCATGGTCTTGAGACACATGGTTTGTCCAATACAACATAGTGATGTTGTGTGAGCTTGAATTTATAAAGGCACTCACATTTTTAATGGTTGAGGTTGGCTACCATTTATCTTGAGCTCTCTTGAAGAGTGCAAATGTGAAGCATTACATAGAATGTGTGTTTGAATGATTATAATTATGCTTGGAGACATGTAGGATGCATTGAAGGAGTTTGATGTTTTAGAAGTATTCATGGAGACTTTGTATGTGTATTATAATATTTAATATTTAACTAAATAATATATTGAGTGTGGATACTTCGGAGGTTAAGTTTTTTCCTCATGAGATTTTCTTAGGATATTTCTTGTGTAATCTTATAGTATGTCTTTGATCTTTGTATTATAGTTATTCTATAATTTTTTATGCATGATTTTCTCCTATAAGGTTATGTATAGGACATGGTTTGATCAACCTAGTAATTTTCTAACAAGTGGTATTAGAGACATGATTGTGGCTAAGGGAGGTGAGAGATATTTGATTATTTTTAACCCTTGTTTGAGTAGAATTGGTGCAAAATTGAAGCCATGGTAATGTTGGAGAGATTTTATACATTTCAAGATATAAAGTGTGTTGGGTAGGTTGCAAGAGTTAGAGATTTAGGGTTTGGGGTTTGCAAATTTATGGTTATTATTGTAGATGTGGGGTTTAAAAGAGATTTCATTAGAGGGATTTTTTCTAAGTGTTCATCATGAGGGTTTAATGGTGGAAGTTACAAAAATCACATCCTAGAACAAAATGGACCTTTCCATTGGATCTAAGAGGCCCAAGACATAAAAAATGATGTACATTTTGATGGGTTTTAGCCACTAGGGCTTGATGCAAAAAAAATTCCCCCTATGGATGTGGTTGTATGGTCAATTATGTAGATACTAAAATAAAATTAAATAAAAATGTTTTAAAAAAAGCATAATTTTTAAATTAAATAATTAAAAAAATTAAAAATGTAGTTAGGTTTACCACTAGATCTCTACTAGTGTGCCACCACTATAGGCCATTGTTGCCAACCTACCACTAGCAGGCCACTTGGGCACTACCAGAAGTACAAATTATACAAACATGTTCCTTTAGGTACCCTTGTAGCCCTTGGAGGCTATTTTTCTTCCATAGGGCCTATTTATCACATATGATACCAAATTTTTGAATTCTTATAAACATCATAAAGATTTCTCTAATTAATATGTGGTGGTATTGGTTTAATCATTATATTTTTTCTATTTGTGTCAAAAATTGGTGCCTAAAGCTAACATTTCTATAGAATGGTTAGCATGTGACATCTCAAGAATACATAATCAAAATTTGAATTTCAAATAAGTGATGGAGGGAATTTGTAGTGTATTGATCATGTTGTTTTTCATTTGGATGAAAAAATGATGTTTGTAATTGTTAGAGCACTTTAGGAGCCTAAGATTTGGGGTGTGATTGTGTGAGAATTCAAATTAATTTGTGGGAAAAATTGATGGGAGTGCATATTTTTTTGAGCTTATATGAGGGTATAGTAGGTTATCATATTTGGTGCTCCTTGATATAGTTCTACAAGTATTTTTAGAGTGTGGAATTTGATGGAGAGGTACATGTTGGCACCTCATTTTTTTGTGTCTAATTTTTTTCCCTCTTTTACTTAAAGGGACCTATATTTTTATTTTGATTGACCCAAGTTTATAATAGATCTGAGAGATTCTAAATGGGCCATATTTCTTAAAATTGTACGTCTAGAGTTGTATTAGATCTCCCTTGTCATGTTTTAGTCAAATATCCATTTTGAAAAACAAAAAATTGGTTAAGTGTTGAGTATTTCAGGATTTCAAAGTTTTGAGGTTGTTTGTGCTTGCACACCTTCCCTATTGATCATAAGTCCCATTATAATCCTTCCAAAAAATCAACTAAGTTTTTTTTATTGCATTGTCATATTTTTAGGGGTATCTATGCTTTCATTCCTTTCTTATTGCTCTCGAAACCCCACCTAGAAGCCTTGTAAAAATAAATAAGTGTAAAATTTATCAAGCTTTTGGACTATCAAGGTTTCCATTACTCTTATGCTCCTTTAAGAATCCTCAATCCTTAAAGTTTAAATATTATATTTTTTCTCTTTTGTTTTGGTGAAGTTTTAGAGTTTCTCCTTTCTTGATATCATTCCTTGGCATCCTCGATCCATAGTCTAAAATTATTTCAAAAAAACATGTCTTTTGTTTTTGGAATTTTTTTGGAATTCATCTTCCATCCCTCCCTTGGCCCCTATTTCCTTGATTCCATAATTCCCCAATCCCCAAAGTTTGAAATGTAAAAGTTGCCCATGTGCTATTTTTTTTGGCTTTTTAGATTATTGGAGTTTCCCTTTCCTTCGTATTGCTCCTTGGTTTTCTTGATCCCAAAATTTTGAAAATATTTCAAAAATCCTAAGTCCTTTATATTTTTCAAAATTTCAAACTTCTTCGTCCCTCCATCCTTTTTTAGACTTTGCATCTTCGTCATGCTCCCCCTGATAGTCTGAGATCCCATCAATCCCAACATGCATTTCCCTCCAAGTTTGATTTTAGGATTTCATAATTTCTCATATACCAATATTCCTATAAAAAAAATTGGGTTACTTTTTCCCCTCACCCTCTTTGGCATGTGAAGTCTCAAAACTTTAACATTCAAACAAAATTCCCTACCTACCTCCCTGCACGACATAAAACACCATTAATGGATTGAAGAAACACTTGTAGATGGGAGATGGCCTCCCATAATTCTTGGAAATGGAAACACACAATAGTACATGAAAAATATAGGTTTAAAATATAATAAAACTCTAATAGGAATACATGGCCACCACCTGTAGTTGTAGGAAATCACAAAATTTTAGAGCCCTTATTCAAGTTTTCCTGTTTCCATTTTTGTGCAACTTTAAGAAGGATATATGTAATAAAAAATTAGTTTTTCTATTCTATAAATCTCAAATTTCTCTAACAAATACCATAATTTTTTCTATATAAACAATAATTAGATACGAAACAATTTCTCTTAAGAAATTAATATAAAATTTAAACATATTTTGCAATCCACTACATCGTTTGAACATACTACTTTCAATAAATGTTGCATATTGCAAATAATTATTCAATAATTCAACTTATAAGTACATATTACAAGTTTCATAATGATGGTATCAATTATAAATCATTGTTCTTCAATTGCAAGGGGGTGAGCATCACTAGAGCAGTTTTCCTCCAACCATAGACTAGTGGTCCCCTACACACCTTTCATCAAGAAGTAACCCTACCCTTCACGAGGGTATAAAATCAAGGGAATCACCAAGGTCATCATGTCATCTAAGAACTAGTGTTGTGTATAAATACAAAACATTCATCATACAACTCAAGATTCCCTCTAGCTAAGCATGACACATCTAACTAAATTGCAAACAAATAGACAATATGAACCGTCAATGCAAGCGATGATTTTGGGTTGATCTAGCTAAATAATTAATAATCAAAATAAACATATTCCATGATGGATATGTGTATCATAAGTTCACACACTTCTATCTCAAATTGGTTATCAACAATTATACTTTCACATTGAAGTTCAAAAAATGATTTAAATAAACAAGTATATGCATATTCCCATAGAAGATGATCCTTATATCCATTTTCCATAAAACCATTAACATAAATAATTCTTCCTTATAATAGTCAAACATGTCCAAATCAAGCATTGTTCTTTTCTCTCAACATTAATCATATTTTTCTCTGATTTTAGATAAAAATAATCAATCCTTTTTCACATGTATATATCTATATCTATATATATACACATACACAAGTATCTATGTATATATATATATATACAAGTATATATGCATATGTATATATACATATGTACATATATATGTATATATACATATATATACACATTTTCACCATCTTAATAGTATAAACAATATATCTGTGTATTTATATTTGTGCATATGTATAGATCCTATATACATATGTACCCATATAAATACATTTATCCATTTATGATTTTATCACTAATAAATACATTACAAATGATAAGTCATAAATTCAGACTAAAACATTATTTTCCTAGTTCCCAAAAGATAATTGTATAAGTCCTCTATCCTTTAGCCTATTTCATGGTCAACAACTTTAATAAGATTCATAAAGCATACAAACTTGCTTATGGTCTAAAAACCAACAATAGTTGAAGGATAAAACCAACATTCATATAACTATACAACAAAAACCCTAGAATAATAATTCTATAAACCCTATATTTTAATGAGAAGAGACAACACTTTTATGCATTCCCAAGAAAAAATATAGAGAGAATGACCTATGACTATCATTCTTTTGAATAAACAATATATATTGAGCATATGTTTAATAACTAGACCTTTGCAAGGAAAACCAAGATAACATTTAGAGATATTAACTTACCAAACACCACTCAAATCTCTTTAGAAAAAAATAGAGCTTCTTCTTCCTTCTATTGCCACAAACCAACCTTCATTCATTCCTTATTTTTTTATAATCCCAACAATCCTAAAGTCTCTCCTCTTTATTCTCCAAGAAAAAAATTGCATTTACTCTCCACTTTGTCATATTCAATGGGTAATAAATTTAGAGTTAACAACTAGACACTGGAGTTTTATCTCCATATTCCTTTATTGTACTTCCACTTTTAATTTTTTATAATGCATTCAATTCTTTTCATACTCTCCACTATGTTGAGCCTAACCACTCAATGAGCTCCCAATTGAAAAGAAAGATAATAATAATAATCATAACAATATCCACATAGATATCTATATATCTATATATAAATATAAATATCTACCTTTGTATCTATTGTCTATATCTATTAACTATATATTTAAATATACATTTTTATATACCTATATTTATTCTTTATAAATACTCACAACTTGAGATACATACATACATACACACACACACATACATACATACATACATACATACATATATATTCATCTATTAGGTATTTTACCAATTATATTTATTTTTATATTTATACATATATATGTAAAAAATTTCATGAATGAATAATTATGAAATCTACTTGACAAAATCCTATTAGACTTAGGACTTAATAACAAGAAAATAGCAAGATGAGAAGTCAATATCAACTACCAAGTCAATCATAAAAAAGTGATAGAGAATAAAAAAGTGAAACTAATATTATATTACCACGCAAGGTTTCATCACACTTACAACTTATGATGAATATCAAAATAATATACATAACAAGACATGCCACTATTTGTGTGTGTGAGTTCTCATAGCCATGATGTGCTGACCATTCTCTCTAATCTACTTCCCTCTCTTTGGTGATGCTCTCCCTCCTTGCTTGGGATGGGAAAACTAATTTCTCGCATCCACCTCATTCAAACAAGGTAGTTAGTCTGATAATAAATATATCATAACATAATGTAAATCATTCACTAAGAATCATCACAAAGATAATAAACTCACATTTATATCTTTTCAGTCAATATCTAACTTATATTTTCCTTCCCCTTAACATAGATAAAATAGAAAAATCATAATAGAAATTTCCACAAAATGTAGTTTTGATATCATAATTTGAAACACATATCAAAGTATTTAACTTATTGTTAGTTAAAAATGGCTTCATCACCTTGATCCGAAAATGGGATGTGACAATATATGTGGAGTGAGTTTCATTTTTCAAGGGAGGATGAAATTTGGATGAAAGAGGGAGAATAACAAGAAAGAGGAGCAGATGAAGAACAAAAAAAAATAAAGATATTCATAGGAAGCCCTAAGGTTTTAATTTTCAATTTTGGGTTAAGGTATTTTGGTATTGTAATGATTTGGGTTTGTCCTAATTTTATAATAAATATTTGTAAACTTTTTGGATCAAATTTTTAAAGGTAGAATCAAGATAATTGATTGCCTCATTGTGTATGGTATATATTTCTAGATGCATGTGTTGTTTAGTTGGTCAACCATATGACTATCACTAGTACAAAAACAATAATATATGACTGAAGAAACTACTAAAGACTGCTTATAAATGACTAAACTTGGTCACTTGACCATTAGTAGTTTATTTCCAATCATTTATAATGTGAACAAATTTATGACTAAACCAATTTTAGTCATTTATTTAGTCATATTATTCACTGAGCTTGGTCACGTGACCATTAGTAGTTTATTACTAGTCATTTATCCGGTTGTTTTGATTGATCAATTTGGTAGTATATTTTTAGTCACTAATTTAGTCATTTATTCACTGATTTTTTTCAATTGGTAGTATATTTATTCATTGATTTCTATCAACTAGTAGTATATTTAGTCATATTTATTCACTATTTTCTATCAATTGGTAGTTTATTTAATTGTTTTTCTGCACAGCTAATTTCTGCCTAAAAGTGATGGAAATGGGACAATGCTTTTGAGGTTCAAACATAAAACACAAAAAACATAATCAATCATTCATTTGCACATAATGAAATAGCTATTAAGAAGGAAAACTACTATTTTTATTGAGAAAAGGTGTTCTTACAACAGATACAAGATTAAATATGTATTTTCTTTGAAAAATGTGTTACAAAGTGTGTTTCTCAGTGCTGTGAATGAGAAAATTGAGCTACAATGCTTTTTTTTTTGCTTATACAGCTCCAAAACATGAAAGAACAACTTGAAAAATGAAGCATAAGGGCCCTATGAAATACTCCTCTGCAAACTTCACACCATGAATACTCAGTATGGACTGAGAACTATGTTCTGCATATACCTTGACTGATAAGCTTTATTGAACATGATAGTGGATAAATCCAAACCGATCACAAACATTTATCGGTGGACGAGCATCAATAAGTCTTGCTTCCATAAGAAAGTTCTTTGTCTTTTTAGAATCATAGAATTTTGACTCTCTGGTTACACATTCCACCTCCTTGATTTGTCAAATTTTGGCTATTGTGTCAATATATTTAAAGTGAATGTCAGGATCCTCATTGCCAATGACATTGAAGATACAATTTACCATATAATTAGAAGGTTCCCAAGCTACTACAAAATTACCTCCTCAAATAGATTGAAATGAATATTAGTGACAAAATGATACAAGTGACAATCCAAAGTCAAATCACCTGGAGCTCAAATATGCACCCAAGAAGAAATATATCCCCTCATAAGACTTGAATTGTTCAAACAACTTGATGCATGAATCTACACCCAATACAAACACTACAAGGAATAATCATATAACAAAAAAAATTACATTGAGAGTAATAGTTTAATAGTCACCTCAACTTTAGAGTTCCATATAAAAAACCATAAGCTATTTATCAATAGGAAGAAGATATATGAATTTACAACAACTAGATTGAGCTTATATGAATTTCTCAAGTAATTACCTAAAGAAAAAGATTAATGATGACATTGTAATCAACTAGAAAACCACCCTCCATTTGAGACATCATCAATGCAAAGTTTATAGTTCCTTGCAAAATTTACTCAACAAATAAGACCTCTCTTCAAAACATCTTCAGATTCAACATCATAAATATATTTCTATTAATTGATAGTACTTGGGATCAGAGCACAAAATTGTGTGGAGGAGGAACAAGTAATCAGGAGTGTACTGAGGAAATGGTCCATGTGAGATGTTGTCAATAGCCACCTAGCTAAAAGGGAAAATAGTTGCTCAAATCAGTATTTACACAAAAACCATAAAAAATGTATGAGAACAATCACTAAAATTTGAAATAAAATGCACATATTGTTTGTTTGACATTCTTGGGTAGGATCTTTCATGAGACAATGTCTTTTCAAGTCTGTTACAAAATATAAGAAAAAATATTAAATTCCCTACAATAAGGCCTAATTAATAGAATGTAGGAACTTTAAGATTGTAAAGATGCATTTCAAGTTATGGAATGTTATTTCATTGAAATCAATAATAGGCCTAATTAATCATTTCAAAAGTAATATTAGTAAAATTAAAAAGTCAAAATATATAGTCAATCCAATGAATATAGATATAAAATGCTTGAAGAGTCACATTCATCAAAATCAAACCCTAAATATTCTAGGAAAACACTTTAAGTGGAAATAGGCTTATTATCTTACTCATAAAAAAAAAGGTATCTTATTAAAAACATAAATTAAAAAAATCTATATATAAAGATCACTCAACTTTACTGAAGGAATCAAATACAAGCTACAAGTAAACAACACAAGTAGGAATACAAGTGACATAGTTCTTGGCACTCGTTTCCATGCTTGCAATTATTGGCATATATAATATCTGGTACCATCAGTGACATTGGAGTTAATCAATCAATTTGAGGCATACCAATTGGAAGACACTAGTGTATATAGGGAAATTTCCATTAGCAATCAATTTAGACACTAGATACCATTAAAATGTTTGACGGGAATATAGTAACTTGCTTACTACTCCCACACTTTACAAAGCAAGCATGGTATTCAAGTACAAACACACTTAAAAATATCCTCTAGAAGTCTAGGCAAGAACACATTGATGTGTCCAACAAATTTCATTTAGAAGTTGTTGCACAAAACTTGCTTGTATCCAATATGAATTTGAGAAAAAATTGGAGCTAAGCAAGACCACACTTTTGAGTCAATGCATGCATTTTGAACCAAACACATTTAGGAATTCAACTTATCAGTTTTCAATATACACCTCATAGAGAAAGTATTCACATGTTTCTTATTCTGGAAGCTTCTCAAATGCCCATGTACACACACATATGAGCGATTCCTACATAAAATTACAAAGCTCAAGCAGTCTGGTAGAAATATCCAAATGTATTTTTGCAAAAGGTTTATTCAACTTTCATTCCAACTTCACATTACTTAGTTAGTTATGAGTCTGATAGGATAAACATTTGAATAATCATTACAAGTCATCAAAGCCAACATAAAAGAGACCAATATGAAATAAATGATTAAAAAAAAAGAATACAATCAAAATACTAAAAGCAATAAGTAAAATGTTACTACACAACAACTATCTTTGTAGATTCTATTGCATCATTAACCCTGCATGAATTAAAGAACAATTTTATATTCCAAAATGTTACAATTCCTATTCACATTAATTCTATGTTTTCCATTTAACCAAGGAGTCGGTTTGATTCAAATCCTATAGGCAATCGGTCACAACCGTTTAACTATCAATAACTCATTGTCTTGCCAAAGATATCCAGTCATCCACCATCCATTGCTACACCGCTATACACAAAATAGCCCATCACGGTATGGCAGTATCTTCCGCTCTACCACACCAAGCTTCATACACCATCATGGTGTCGCGGTGACTATACCACACCACCATAGGATACTTTTGACCATTAGTTCAGGGTAGCGGTAACCACCACTATATCATACTATTCAACATGGAAGCACCGCGGGGTGGTGGTAACGCCACACTACCGTAAGCTCAATCTAACACCTCTATGGGGTAGTGTTAAGTACCGCTACATCGCTATTCACTCCATGAGATTCCATGGGATGGCAGTAAAGGCATGAACTCATCACTTGGCATAATTTGAATTGATGATGACCAAGTTGGGGGTCCACCAATGAATTTGAGGCACACAATTCTAATAGGTAAATGCCATAAATTTTCCAAAAAAAATACACATGTATCAGACTCAAGTCACTTAGGCAAATAGGGCATGTGAAACTTCCCACTAAACCAACTCAAAATTAATAAGGTGTAAATATATGGCTCGTTTAGCACTGTAATTAAGGTGTAAATCAAAAATATATAAGCAAGTTGTGGCATAGATGCCAACAATTGCAATCAATAAATCATGCACTAATAAAAAGACAACAAAAAGAGAGATTACATTAGAAATCTTGGCCCAAAGATAAGTTTGCTATTTAAAAATCAACAAAAGGAAAAGCTTAAACTTGTATAACACTATAGAACACCTAACCACCCAGTATACAAAGCAACCTTTTTATATAGATCTTGATCATGGGACATCCATCAAAGCATAGCAACAGGGATATTTTGTCATATATTGTAGTTACAAGTGCCCTGTAGACATACATGAAAATGCGGAAGCATAGAAAAGGCAAGCAAATTGTTTCAAAAAATGCCTCAAAGAAATGTGATATCATGGATACTCGCTCTCCCGCAAGCACTTCAAGTCATGCTTGTGGTGATGCGGGATTTCTTGTGGTGCCCGCATCACTATAGGCATGACTTGAAGTGCTTGCGAGAGAGCCCGTATCCATGATATCCCATTTCTTTGAGGCATTTTTTGAAATAGTTCGCTTGTCTTGTCTATGCTTCCACTTTTTCATGTATGTATAGTAGGGAACTTCTAACTACAACATATGACAAAAAAACAATCGCCAAGTTTGATACACTTACTTGGGACTGTGCATTCTTAGTGTGTCTTATTCTTGTGGCTGTGAGGTGGAAGTTTTGATTGTCCAAGTGATGGGTTCAAAATTTTCACAATCACGATATGGTTGTGATTGTGAGAGGACTACTATAGTACAATAAAATGCCAAACAAAGATGATGAAAGGATAGTGACTAATTTTATTAAGTCAATGACTTCACAAATGTTGAAGGGACAATCCTAGTATATTTGTTTTGAAGGTCAGTGATTTCAATTTTGGAAGACAGTGCTACAAATTCTTCCATGCCATCAACTTCAGGAAACTACACAATTGGCTAAAGGAGCTTCTCATTTTACACAATGCAGTTCACCGAGATCATTAGAAGCTGCATATAAATATAAAAAATTGAAATATGAACTTGAGAATGAATGTATATGAGATTATTCTTTACCTCCAAGTGGGACCTTTAGTCCTCAAGATATTATCAATACAGTGGTATGTTTTCAAGGGAAATACTTTCAACCTATAGGGATCTTGCATTGACCTTACATTGTGACATGAATGGAGGAAGTTGTCTAGTAGTCTAGGGTGGTGATATTCATGAGTTTTGTGTCAACAATTATTTTAGTAAGCTGTTTCATATGCCCTATATGGTTGTTAAATGCTAAGGCATCAATGAAAATTTCTTCAAGTGCTATGCAAGGCCATTGAAATCAAATATCTGTCCTCTAAGTCATTTGTACATGGTAATTGAGAACATAGTGAGTAAGAAGTTAAAGAGCATTGGATCATAGCACTACAAAATAGTCATGAGTTATGCAATGAGTTCACTGTTCTTTTGATCACAAAGGAGATCAAGATAATAACCAACATATCGATGTGCACAAAGAATGCTCATGGAGGAGTACAAACTTCCTTACAAAGTAATTACCACAATAGAGTTTGAGGTGAATTGCACCTGCTATTTTATGATGATATGGATATGTTCTAACCTATAGTTAATTTTTGTAGCATAACAAATAGGCTAAATAGTTGTTCATATACCATTGTTTCAAATTCAAAATTGCAATACCTTATTCTAGGAGAAAATCACAGAGGGAGTCTATACATAAGACACCATTTTTTCAAATTCAAAATTCTTGGCTCTTTCACAATTGTTTGCTTCATTTATTTCATTTAAGACAACCTATTGTATAGAAGATTCTCTCAAAATAAAAGTAAAATCCTTTATTCTAGGAAGACTATTCAGAATCTTCCCATCATAACAATGAACAAAAGCATCATTCATCAATCTAAAATTTGCAAGAGTTTCATCAAATTCTACTTTTCCACTCTCTTTTCCATTTTGAATCTCATTCCCAGTTTCATCCATAAAGAACTTCCTTAGCCTATAGATCCTACTGCTAGCCATAACTTTACTAGGTATCGAGGATAGCTTCAAGTTTTTACCCAAGCAACAATTGATAAAATTTGACCTTACCATATACAATGTGTTGAAAAGCTCTTTGAAGTTGTAGACATTGAAAAATGTCCTAAATGATATCATACACTTGAATAAGGTATACTAACACCGCTTTGTCTTGAAAACCATCCTCTTTTCTTTTAAATAATTAAATTAGCCTAGCTAATTAATTAATTGTATAATTTGCATCTATTAACCTAATTAATTGAATTGGGTTAATTCACCCCTTTTCATGCTAACATTTCGTCTCATTAAATTAAATAAATCAAACTATTTAATTTAAATCCCTAAATCTTCTTATTTAATCAAATAACCTTAAGTTATTTAATTAAATGTCGTTCCACCTTTCCCCCATTCATTAAATCATTTTATTTAATGAATATCATCTAAATTCTTCTAATCCCCTAATTGCATAATTAACATTGTTTAATTATCAATTACCTAATTAATCTAATTCTCCCCACTTGCAAGGGAATATTCCTCCTTTGCACATTCCTCCAAAAAGGGAATATTCTCATGGAATATTCCTTTGCACAAATTTAATTTGGTTTTAATTAACTAAATAGCTTTTTTCCCTCACCTAGGAATATTCCAAAGAATATTCTTTTCTCCTCACCCATTTGAAAAAGGGGAATATTCCTTTTTATAACAAACTCACTTAGCTTCAGATGCAAGTTAACTCCAAGCTTCTTGTGCAAATTAATTTTTGACCTCTTGAATAGGTCAAATATGTGTTTGTTTGAGGGAATGTGAACCCTTGATTAAATCTCATCATTGATTCTCATCCGTTGATGAGAATCCATGATCCATGACTCCAATTTCCTCCATCCTTGACTGTTGATTAGCCTTTTTGATCTCAACCCTCTATTTCTCATTTGCTTTCCTATAAATAGATCACTATTTGGAGACAAATAGATCCATATTTTAACATCAAACTTATGTTGTTAAAATCACTCACAATCACACTCATATTTAGCACATATTCAACATCTTTTAGTTCAATTACTTGCATAATAGCTTAGCTTCCATTAATGGCTTCCATGGTAACTTAGATGCATACATTTAGCTTGTTTATTAATTAAGGTTTCAATATTTTAGCTTAAAATCCATTTAGATTAGCTATGCATTCACACATCTAGATCATTTTAGCATAAAATCATGTTAAATTAGCTTGCATCATGTTCATTTAGGTTAAAATCATGTTTTCATACACATCTCACAATTGTTTCATCAGTTTTCTTCAATACAATTGATTGAAACAAGCTCATTTATCCATGAGATTGTGAAAGGGTCGCATTCCACATCAATATGACACCACTCCCACAATGGGATAAGTTTCAGATGGATTAGAGTAGGAATTTTAAAGCTTTTGTAGTTTAGTATGCTTGGTTTTAATGGATGCTTGGTTTAATTTGCATTTGATTGATCCTATTGAGATTGATGTTAGTGGCTTAATTTTGCTTCAATTATTCATGGATCAACCATAATTTTCCCATACTAATCTATCCAATCACATTCTGGCGCTAGGAGGGAAAAACCAGTCAAATTTAATCAATTTCTATTTTTTCTAATTTTTGCAGGATACAACGACACCCAAGAGAATTTTAGTGATGCATTTACTAGGCGTCACCATACAACAACACTATCATCATTAGAAACAACAATGCTTATTTAATATCCTGATACTGATTAAACAAACAATGATGCTAATAATTTTTGGAGGTATCAAAGATTTATAAATGACGATGTTCCTCAAATAGCGACTCTATTGTTGTCACTAATTTCCCATAGAGCGACACCCAAATTCACTAGAGTGATTCCCAAATGACTTATAGTGACGCTATCATGAACAACGACGCCCTTATCTGGTAAGAAAAATGAATATCAATTTTTAGCATGTTCGTTAATCTTTTTACTTCATTTGATCACTAACAAGCCTCTGACTTTGTTCTATTTTTTAGGCTAACTGGGTTTTGCAGGTTGGATGATAAAAGTTAAAGTGAAGAAGCATTCTCATCTTAAAATATTATGATTGAATCAAGCGTTTGATGCTTTTGGTGCAATTATAACCCATTTTTTTAAGCTTTCTCATTTTATGCTTTAGGACCACACTAATTTTCATTTGGGTTTAAAAAGAATGCTCAAACCGGACTAAAATTGAACTCTCATTTCATCATTTTATTTCAGGATTAAAATTGAACAAGGCAACTTAACATTTCATTTGGTGCATAAATGAAGTCCCCTTAGCTTTAGGGGTTAAAATTAACGAGTTTTTGTTGTGTTTTGTGATTTACAACTTTGGTATTGAATGTGTAAGCACGTCTCTCGCGCCATTTGGCGATCTTGAGAATCAGAAACATTCCTTGACATTTTGCATGATCACCCACATCTTTCAATTTTGATTAAAAATGAACCCCTTGCTAGTGTAGGGAAAAGGCATGGTGTGTGTTCACTCCTTGTTTCATGCAAACTAGGATGATAAAACTACAAATGTAATTCCTTGCGATTGTTTATCTTTAGAGGGCTTGCCTGCCTACTTTGAAAGGAGGGAATGACCCAAGTGATAGTGAGCTAAAGCCAAGCTCTTTCAAGTCGCTATATAAAAATTTATTTGTGAAAAAATTCATAAAGAACAGGTGCGGATGCTTTATGCCAACAAATGTCACCCTTAGTATCCTTGTGATACATTAAAATCTGTTCTTAGGAAGAGACTAGGAGGCCTCTTGGTTGAAATAACCTTGAGCTAATCTTGCCATGTGTATGGCCACCTTGAATGAAAGCCCTTACTAAGAATCATTGTTTAGAAGCCAGAAACCTTAATGCTTGTTGGTGTAGGAACAGTCATTTCGAAGCCACCCCACTTTTGTACTATTCATTTTTGAAACAACCAAAATCCTTAGGATCTTCAGGATTTTGAGATTTGGTGGTCCCGAGAAGTGTGTGTCATGGAGGGGAGCCAATGTTGCCAAATCTCTAACTGTTCACATTATCTTCGTGTTTGGAGAAATCTGAGTGGGGATTCAACGAGTAGTATCTTTTGATCCTAGGATGGTAAATTATTGAGAGTCAATTTAATACTTTGCCTATTTCCAAAAAATTACAAACAAACATTCACAATCTTCCTCAAAGATTTCAAACCTTTTGGTCTAAGTATGGATACCTTTTGAAATAGCCTTGATATTAATGCTTGTCCTAAGGATTTCTATCCTTAGAGATTTCTAAATATCTTGAATTATATCTCAATCCATATTTTCCAAAGTTAACATAAAAAACTATGGCTTAAATTTCATCCTTTTCACAAAATGGACATTGTGAAATTTATGATGTTTTTGACATAGAAATTTAGTTTGAAAGTATAATCAAGACAAGTTTTTGTGGTAAAATAAACTCACTTAAGCAAGATAAATTGACAAATTGAACCCCACATGACGATTTGGAGACCGATTGCTCCCATTGAACAACTCAATCTTACACCTGCTATTATTCAACCAAACTTTGAACTCATTGAAGGAGAACAAACCGATATCATTAGGAGTTTGAGAAGCTTCACTTTTGAAATAAAAGAAACACCAACCCAGTGGAGAAATGTAGAAAATTTCATAGACAAAGAAGAGGAACAAGCTGATATTCAGGTTGGAAGGCCCATATTACCATCACTCGCATGGAAATAAATATCCTCCTTTCTTCCATGAACTTGAACTTTTCTTAATGATCTCACGTAAAATCAAAATTCCCAAGAGAAGGTCTACATGTTGTCACTTCAAACTCGAGCATCATAGTCCAAAAGCTATCAAACAACACCTTGTGGCACTCTACCAAAATAGAACTAGGTTGGTAAGGAATTTTTATATATGTGTCTCAAGGAATAATCCAAAATTGTATGCCTTCTTTGAAAGTCAAAACATTGGTCTTTTTCATGATCTTGAACTTTTCTAAATGATCTCACGCAAAATCAAAATCCCTAAGAGAAGGTCTATAGGTCGTCATTTCAAACTTAGGCATCTTACTCCAAAAGCTCTAAAAAAAAACATTGCAACACTTTACCAAAATAGAACCAAGTTGTTAAACTACTTATGCAAACATGTTTCAAGGAACAATCCACAATTGTATATGTTCTTTTTTGGTCAAAATCTTGGTCTTTTTCATGATAACAAACCTATCTAAAATATTGGGTCTTTAGGATTTGAAAAATTTAGAGGTCTAGCATATATCACTACCTTGGACTTGTCAAACAAAGGTTCACTTTAGGTCAACATTGGGTCAAAAATTTCACTCACCCCTTCATCAAAATTCACCCTTCAGTACACCAAAATTTGCAAAAATTTCAAATACACCAATACTTTTTGACTTAAACATCTATCAAACCAACCCCTAACTTAGCTACTTTGTATGTGAAATGAATCCTTTTCCATGCATGTGGTTAAGTTAGTTATCGTCTTTGAACTAGTTCATCTTGAAGGTCACGAGTCTACCCTAGAGATTTCCAAGTTCATCAACATCCTTTATCCAAACATCAAACTTGAGTCAAAAGGGTTGTCCCAAAATGTTTGCAAAGATCACTTTCCACATCATCCACCTTTTCATCTCCCATTATCTTCATTACTCCAAAAATACTTAGAGCATCCCTTTTACCTATATTTGAGTCAATTAGAGAGTTCAAACATTACAAATCTCATCACAACTCTCCTAGAGGTGACCCAACATTCATAGTAAAGACAAGATCACAACACATGAGAATCATGGAGAAAACCAAAGTCACATTTACCTCAAGTGATCCAATTCCTCTAAAATTTAATCCAAGAAGGCAGGTTACCCCATCACAACAACCTTCATCTCCATCAGGGCCATATGAGATAGAGGACATCACGAATAATCCATTTGGACTTACTAGGGAGGAAATCATGGAACATCAAGCCTTGGAAAACATAATTCCTAATTCTCCATCTTTTGTTGCACAATTGTTAACACAAGGCTTAACTTCATTTACTATTCTAACAACTCCATCTCTAGAGCTAAATCAAATATCAACACCTACTATTGCAACTAGTATTGCTAAAGAATTTTTCCATACTCTTGTTGTTCATTTTATTTGATTCAATCTCAATCTCATCTACAATCTATTCTACCACTTAACAACTCAAATCTTCATTTAATTGGTCACTTTGTGCAGCTAGACCAATTAATTCTTTTCTCTATGTTGGTTACTAGTCAAGAACCCTTGTTCACACTGTCAAGCCATTATAGATCTCTACCTTTGAATTTTGGTAGTCGATCTTCTCCTTTCATTCCCTGACCCTATGATCCTTGTTCATTTCCATGTTTTTAAATCTTGACCATTGAATAAGTGGTCATTTGAATCTCCTTTGTCGATCTTAGGGGTATTCACCATATAAAACCATTGTTAAAGACTCACCTTGACCAAGTTTTGTTTTGCAATTTGCAACAAGGATTCAAAACAATGAATAATTGATTTATGAATATCTGCCTTCACTAGGCACATCATCAATCAACACTTTGTCTCTTACATGGTCGGTCATCGTCTTCATCATTTTTTTAGAGAGGGTCATTCACATCTCCATTCGATAACTCCAAGTCTCTTCTACATACATTGCTTTCTTGAGAAAAGGGTCCCACATATCGCTAATATCCACCATAGACAACATTTCACCAATCGCTATTGTCCACCTAATATAATACCTTCATTGTCATCATGATTAGACATTATCCATATTGTCGGTCTATCAGAGGGACTCTAGATCACCTCCCACCGATGCCATGTGTCGTCCTTCCATTTTTTTTCTCACATGTCACCATTACCTTATCGCTCCATCACTGGGACATCCATCAATGTCTTGTCGATACACCATTGTAACATCGATGAAGCATATACACTCACCCATCGCTCTGTCGCTAGGACATGCTTCAATGTACTAGAAATACCATTCAGTTACACTGATTCCATTCACAAGGATGTGAATTTACAGATAGATCAATCATCACCCGCCATGTTGCTTGCACTGTTATCTGATCATGCCCACAATCCTACATGTCATCCATGTCATCACCACCTAATTCACAATAGTAATGCAAATTAGCACACCGAGAAATAGTTCTTCACCACCTATACTTTTTGGTTACAATTTGTCATTTCCATGCCACATGCTAGCATCTTCATCACTATAAGTAACATGATTATACCTAGGTCCCACTACGGAATGCTACCTTCTAATCATTGTGTTGGGGGGACAAGATCTTAGGTCCCGCTGATGACATTTACTCTCGCTAATGAAGCTTCCACACTGCTTATTGCTCCATCGTTGGGACACCTTTTCCAGTCCCACCGATAAGTCATTCCAATAAAATGACCATTGGACTATCAGGCAATCAGACTATCATCGGTGAAGCTTCCACACTCTTGTCACATTGATAAAATGATCATTAGACTATCAGACTATTGCTAATAAAGCTTCCACACTCTTTTCACGTCGAGAAAATGACCATCGGACTATTGGAATATTAGGTGATTGGGGAATCAGGTTAAAATTAGGGTCAGATTCCATAAGATATTATAGGCTAAAACTCTGACTAAGGTGAGTTTCTGATAACACAAAGGATGGGGCCGGTCACCAACATGATATCAATGGCATAAGTTGTAGCTTATGTGACCAATTACCTGCTATTGGTATTCAACTTCAAAATAGAAGAACATATTAAGGATGCCATGATTGCAACTCTAGGGTTTTACCAGTAAACCCTAATTCTATCTGAGAGAAAACAAAAGTCATTTTTGGACATGTTATACATCCTTTGGGCTTGCACAATACCTTTTTAGAAAGCTCTCGAAAAACCCATCACAAATTTTCCACTCAATTTTCCATCAGATCCACTGCTCTCTCATCCATCTTCTGTCATCATGCCAAAAAAATCCTTTACCTAATTTGCACTTTTAACATCAATGACAACTATATGCGCTTCTACACAGGATCAACACAAGAAATTTATTTTGGAGAAAGAGGATGGGTTAGAGGATGATGTGGAGTTTGTGCTAGATTCTCTTGCTTCTCTGGAAGGGGGTCCACATTGCCCTTCCCTAGGAAAGAAGAAAAAAGGGGAAGATCGTGCTAGTGGAGGTTATTTAACCTGTAGTGATGAAGCTACCGAGTAGTGGTCTGAAGATAAGGAATGACTTATATGGAGAGGCCTCCTCACCACCTCCGGCTACCAGAAAGAAGGACATGGGGGATGTCAGCAGGAGAAAAGGGTTTTGCGGTCTGTGAGTCAGATTCTGGAGTAGGGTTGTCCTCTCACAATTTGCAGTTGACCTCTTTGTTGCTAACTCCCCAAGTGTTTAGTCAATTTTGAAGATGAAATATAAGTATGGGGATGTTGTTGGTGATTCAGAGACCTAGGGTGTTGACTTGGAGAGGTTTATGAAGAGAAAAGCGGTGGCAGAGGGAATTGCGAGCTCCATCTTCAAGCTTAAGTCTTCGGCTACTATGGAAAAAGGTAAGGACTCCCCTGCTGATAAGGATATGATTAGATTTTCTAAGGAGGAGGATGCCCATGGGAAAGGGGTTTTTAATATTGATAGAGATTATTTTTCTGATGTGCTTGGTATTGCACGTGAGGGATCTATTATTTTGTTTAATCTTTTTAAGTGGTTTTTCCATGAGCTCAATAAAATGAATGTCAGAGTCAGGGGAATGGTTAACAAGGATGAGGGGTCCTCTGTTCAAAATCAGATAGATGATTTGTTTGAATCCTTGAACACTGTGGTAGATACGGTTGCGGAGGAAACCCTTCAAATGAAGCAGAATATGGAAGGAAGAATCCTCATTCTTGAGGAACAAATGGGGAAAGTTTGGGATTCAGTGATGAGAGGTGGTGTAGTACCCCTCCATTTATGCTTATGCTTTCTACTGTTATGTTTTTACACTATTAGACTATGATACTTTGTTTGGATATTTTGATCGCTGGTTTTGAGTGACAGTGGATTTATTCTGTGACATGATGACACATTGTATGGTGATTACTGATTTTAGACATGCTTTGAGATAGTGTAGATGTTTATTTTTAGTTGATTATTGTTATGTATATGTTTGGTGGACTAACAGTTATTTTATTTCATCAGTCTGATGTGACGTGTATTGGTGTGGAGAACAGAATCGCATCACTCACTTGCGAGTGCCCTATGATATCTATGATTTTCTCCGCACGGTGTGCCTGTACAATGATTTATATATATGCATGTTATTGTTTGGTTGCAGGAATTGCAGGTACATGACACCGACTCCACCTGGGTACTCAGGTCTGAGCGTGTCAAGACTCAATGGATACGTTGATTGGGAGATAGTAGTTTGGTTCACCCTAGTTTAATCTATAATCCCGGTCTTAGTACATCGTCTGTTTTAGTTCAAAGTCATAGGATTGTTTTGTATTTTTCTGTTTGGATAAATTGTTTGAAAGGTAAATTTGGTTAATTTTTTTAATGATAGTTTATAGTGCTTTAAATTATTGTTATTTAAATTAATTTTAAAATGTTGAAGAAATTAGTAGCATGTTATTTAATTTATTAATTAGCTTATTTGGTTAAATGGTTTGATCTTAAAAGATTAAACTTATTTAATTAAATAAATAAATAAATTAAATTAAATTATTAAGTGTGTGGATAGATTTATTATTTGAAATTAGATTAATTTGTGGAAATGGCAATTTATATTAACAAATAAATCTTGCATTGGAAAATTGTAAATTTTGAAATAAATTAAATAAAAGGCATGCAATTTGAAATAGGAAAGATTGCCGAAAAGTGGTGGAGAAGATATTTTGCAACCACTTCTCAACATGTGTGCCAGTGCATTAATTGATTATTGTTGAGGAAATTTGTTTATAGAGGCAATATTGGATCTGGAAAATCACAGAGGATATGCTATCATTCACGGGAAAATATTTTGGTGCTCTATAAAAAAATTCTCTGTATACATTTATTTTTGGTATTATTGCAATTTGTGGAAGATTACTGGTTTTGGAAATTTGGGCAATTTGGGAATTGGCTTCTCGAGAAAGGCTTTGGAAGCTACAGGCAACAGAGGCTATAGAGGCTCTCTTCACCAGATAGCAAAGGAAATCAGGTATTTTACTTGTAGAATTTATTTGTGGGTTTTTGAAAGGGAATGCTTTTGAAAAGAAACTATCTTAGTTTAAATCCCTGTAATTCTTGTACAAAAATTATACTCTGTATTTTGTTTTGGAAGGAATTTATAGTTTCAGAAAAACCTCTGTAGAAAACTCTCTATTGAAAGTATTTTAATTTTGTGAAGGGAAATATTAGTTAAAAGGGAAAATTGATTCTTCAAGAAATAATTTAGGATATGAATAAAATTTCTATGTGTATTTTCGTTTGGAAACCTTGAAATTTTTTGTAAAATTTCCCCAACTTCCCCACTGAAAAACCTTGTTGAATTTATTTAATTTCCCTACTGTAAAATCCTGGATGAATTTTGGAAATATATATATATATTGTATATATTTACATATTTACATATTTACATATATATATATATTGATTTTCATATATAAATTGTATTGTGAAAGTAATGTGTATTTTGAATTATATGAATTTTTATTTTATTAAATTTATGTCATGTCAGCGTACAGGAAAAATCCTATATATTATTTTCTTTAAAAAAAAATATCGCGTTTTTATATTTGAGCTCGCTGTACAACGAATTTTTTAAATTTTTTTTTTTGCAGAGTTATGGGGGAGGGCCGAAACCCTCCCCATACCCCACAGGGGCAAGCACAGCCATGGCAATGGCCGTACCCTCTCCCCACAGGGAGCTGCGGTCGGGCGCTGCACGCGGGTTTAGATTTGTTTAAAATAAATTCCATTGGAAATTCATAACATATGTATGTTAAAATTCACATGGTTTATTTAATTTCAATTTGGTTAAATATATATATATATATATATATTATATATTATATGTGTTATATTTATTATATATATTATTATTAATATATATTATATGTGTTATATTTATTATATATATTATTATTAATATATATAATATATATAATATATGTATATAAAAATATATATATAATAAATTAATTTTGGAAATTTTGTTTTAGTTAAAGTTAATTCATAATTAATTAGGATTTGATGAAATGTATTACTTAAAGTGAATAAGAAGAAAATATTAAATTAGTTTATTGTAATAGGCAGTTGAATTTGATTAATAAGTATGACTGTGGAAATTTGAATGAAATAATTAGTTTTATTTTCTTATTGCAAATAGAATCTTATTTATTTTGAGTAGTTGTATAAGTTAAGTGTCTGTAATAAATGGATTTAGGAAATCCAAACTATAGTTTATTTGATTGTCTATAATGACTTTGAGTCTTGTTGTCAGTTGTATAGATTGGGATAACTGTGATAATAAGTCTTCCAGACCAATTTAATACATTGGGGATTCTGATTGTTAAGTTGAGTTTATGAGTTGGCTAAGATGTGTACATAATGTTAGCTTAGTACTTGGATTCCTGATTTTCTGAACATTAACATTGATGTTCGTCATGAATGGTGTTGAAATTGTCCGTTGTATGTTGTACACTTTGTAAACCTTAGTCAAGAAAACTTAGTAACCCTATGTTATGTTTAGGGGAGTGGATTTTTGTAAGGGCCGACACACAAAGTGGTGTCAGGGTAACTTGCAAAAAGTAAGTAAGTCAGTGATAACTAAATGACACAATAGTTAGATTAAAACTCTTAACAAGATGATTATGCCTCACTTATCACTCTTGAGCTACTTCAGTCTTGAGTATAAGATGAGAAGGCCTGGAATGGCAAATTAGTGTCTTGTTTCTTCAAAAGGCATTCGATTCCGCAATGATTTGCATTGGGGCTGGGTTTTGTAAGAGGTTACCAGGGTAACCCAAGGTTGGGGGCTGGAACCTAGGAAGAAACACCAGGGTAACCTTTGCAACGTTGTGATGACACTCCACCTAAAGTAATAGTTAACCTTGTGCATGTAGTACATTCAATCGTCAAAATCTGGAAGCAATGTAACCATTAGTTTGTATTGTACTAGTGTCTAGGGTTAGTAGATTATGTCTAGGTAACCATATTACTATCTCCTAGCATGGGGGGTGGACCTACGGGTACCACATGGTTGGGTGGAACATGCACCTTACTCCGTTGGGTCCCCAGTCTATGATCATGGCATCGAGAGCATCATGGATGGAGAGCTCGCTTTTGGAAACTCATGTGTACTTTTTTGTAAATTGTAAAATTGTATTGTAAAACACCCCTCAAATGTTGTGAGGTGAACATTTGTAATTGTAATTGTAATTATTATTGAACTACCTCATTAGATGGATGAGTATTGTATATTCTATCAAATGCAATGTATGGAAACATGTATGTACTTTATATTAACTTGAATGGAGTATTAAATGAAATGCAATGTTTATCTTTATGTTAATGTTAATTAATATGTGCAATGCAAAATACTAAAGTCGCTTATGGAAACTCAAAGTAGTGTATCGTCTCGTAACTTAATGAATGTATGCAACTAATTAACTTAAAATTATACTTTAAAAAAAAATTATTACACCTTTATACACAATTGCAACATTCTTAGGTTATTAAGACGGGGCATTACAGGTGGGGAGGGTCATAAAATTGTTGGTAATTATGAGTCTGTTGTTGTTACTTCTCCCATGGTTAGTGCTAAGAAGCATAAAGATATTTCCCATGATGGTGAGGGTGTTGCTATTGGTAAGCAGATGGGTGAAGTTGTTGTTGTTGGGAAGAGTGGTGAAAAAGGTATTGTTTTGATTTCTGAGGTAAATACGAGTGGTCTTGGAGCACGTACTATGAATAAAACTAAAGCTCAGGGCGGGGCATCTGGAAAGGAAAGTTATGATGTTTTTGATGATGCACAAAAAGCTATAGAATGTAACATGGAGGCGGAAGACATTCAGAAAAGTATGTAGTGCTATTGGTTGGTCCTTTGTTTTGGCTATTTTTTTGCTGATGGGTTGTTGTTGTTGGGATGTTTGTTGGTGTATTTCTCTTATCTTTCTTTTAGCTGCTTTCTAATGTAAAGGGTTCCAGGCCCCTTCAAAACCCATTTTTTACCTCTAATAAAAAACACACTTCTCCTCTGATCCCTTTTTGACATCAATGACAACATATTCCAACACATTTGGTGCTCCTTCCATTCCTGAGGATCCCAAACAACCATATAAACCACTTACACTTCATTACTCCACAATAACCTCAACACATCGGGGAAACGTATCTTCATCCATACCCACGAGTACCATGAGTGTGCCCAACATCACACCAAGTAGTGTAGATCCAGTATCACAACTAGGTCCAAAAGGGCAAGGAAATACCCTCATGCAAAATCAGCCTTTAATGCAATAAGGAACATCTTCATCCAATCCACCTATTGATACATCAAACACAATGATTTCCCAAAACACACCTATCAACCAACATCAAGCCCATCAAATAGCCTTAGCAACACAACAACAACATCAGGTCCAACAACAAGCCCTAGTGGTGCAAGAATAATTTTAAGCCCAACAACAAGCCCTTGTGGCTCAACAACAACAAGCCTTACTAGCTCAACAATATACCCAACAACAAAAAATTTTCTACTATAATACTCAACAAAACATCATCAATACAAATGTGTTAGGAACATATACATCAAAACCTCAATCACCTTCACAAAATCTCACACCACTACCCCATACAACACCTTATCATATCAGAATCCTTCATACAACTCATCCGTCATCCCAACATATATTCCTCCAACAAACCCACAAAATGACCTAGCATTACAACTTAAGGTGTTATCACAAGAAATGCAATATTTTTGGATGGGTAAGACAAAGAAGCCTCATACATAGAATCTATGTCCATATCCATTCGATTGAAACATCGCAATGGTACCATTCCCTCCCGGTTTTGAAATCCCCAAATTGAATAAGTACAAAGGGAGAGGAAGTCCTGTGGAACATGTCAAAGAATTCAATGTCATGTGTATGGAGGTGGCCTACAATGATTCTTATTTAATGCGCCTCTTCCCTTGAAGTTGAACATGTCCTGCCATGGATTGGTTTTCTCAATTCCCTCTCGGTATCAAAACTTTCCAAGCAATTACCGATAAATTCATCGATCACTTCTCCTTTAATCTTGACATGGACATAAGTCTAGAATAACTATACACTCTCAGAGAAAAACAAAGAAGAATCTTTTGCTAATTTCTTACAACGATGGAGACAAAGAGCTAGTGAGAGCAAGTGGCCTCTTCCTGATGAACAACAAGTGGGGATCATCATAGCAAATCTAGATCCAGATTTATCCTTCCACTTGAAAATTTAGTGCATCACATCCTATGACGAGCTTGTCCCTAGAGCCCTTAACATCGAGAGAGCTCTAATCTCATAGGGAAATACCCAAGCTTACAAAGACAACCACCCATCAGCTAGTTCAAATGACAAGCCTCATGTTTGGGCTAAGAAAACAAATGTAACAAATGATGGTGTGGTAGATGATAAGGTAGTCCTAAGTGCTCCTAGGCCAAACAACAATCAAGTTGCTAACATTCAACCATCTATGTAGGAAACAACACCTCCTTAGAACAATCAGATCAACAACACCGAGATACAACAAAGGTGAACCCCTAACAAGAACAACTATCCTAAACGCAAGTACACACAGTTGTCAGAACCCATTGAAACCATCAAAAAGAAATTGGTAGAGTCAAATATGATAACAATTCCCAACTTTGAAAACTACCAAGAACCCTAAGAGAAACCAGCATGGTACAATGAGAATGATCTTTGTGACTTTCATAAAATGAAAGGACACAAAATGACAAACTGCACGAGGCTCAAAAATATTATCCAAGACCTCATAGAGAATGACATCATATCTATTGAAGTACCATCCAGGAATTAGGATATTAAGATATACAAGAACCCCATGCCAGATCATAACAAAGGGAACAATAATGGGAAAGCTAAGGATTACACAAACGTGCAACATACCTATTCCAACGTGGTTGCTTCTTGTGATAGTGTCATTACTGTCGTCACCATCAAAGGACCTAGTGCAAAGTGTGGAGTCACCACACAACGTGGAAAAATCACCATCCAAGGAGTCCCATCTCAATCTAGGACACAACCTACTTTTCCAACATCAAATCCCAGAAAGTACAATCTCCTAGATCAGCTTAAGATGACCCCCACACAAATATTAATCTTAGAAATATTGAAGCTATCATCTGCACATAGGAAAATATTAGAGAAATCTTTGTCAGAGTCATCTGTCCCCGAGGATATTAATACAGATTAGTTCCAAGCTATGGTAGGGCATATCACTAATCATCTTCTCACCTTCTTGGAACACGACCTACCATCACAACCATCTCATAAATGTGCTTTACATCTTGAGGTCATCACTCATAAGAACAAGGTTAAAAGAGTCTTAGTTGATGGAGGCACTGGTTTGAAAATTTGTACTCTTTAGTTGATCAAGAACCTGGGCTATTCAGAGGATACCATTGAAAAAGAAAAGAGTACCACTATCAGAGCATATGATGAACAAGAGTGGGTATCACGAGGCATCATTGCACTACCCATACAAGTGGGACCTATCATTGCAAAAAATGCATGCCAAGTGTTAGACCTTGATCTTCCCTACAACATTCTGTTTGGTCGACCATGGATCCATGCCCTAAAAACTATAGCCTCGACCTATCACCAATGTGTAAAGTTTCCCTTCGAGGGCAGAGAAATTACTATCCATGGATATCCCAATCCTTTTTACTGCTACAAAAATCTTGAGGCCAAGTTCTATAAGATCCCCCAAATACCCAAGAATGATGAAGGGCCTACACCATATGCCTCATTTGTTGAACCATCATCCCTTGCATCTTCCTTAGAAACAAAAACACCCATTGCGTAGAGTATACCCAACATCAAAGTAGTAATCCAAGATGATGTTTGTGGAAACTATAAGCTAATGAAGAATACCTTTGTCTTAGGAGATCTACCTCTTTCTCCTCAATCACATGGGAAACCCACATCTAGCAATAAAGAGCCTAAGACAATCAAGATGGTAGCTACCACCTTCACCAAGTGGGGGGATTTGAACCAAAAAGATGTCAATGAGGAAGATGTCTCTAAACTTCTCTATTAGGATGAATGACCTATCCCCGCTCTTCCCATGGAAGATGATAACAAAGGATTGTAGCTAATGAAGGGAATGTGATATAACAAGAATGAGAAGCTAGGAAAAAATGATAATGGTTTGCTATAACCTATCATTCCTGAGAAATGACTAAAGAATCTTGGCCTAGGTTGTACTACTAGCAAGGTCACCCTTATTGGAAAAGGTACTTCCACTAAATGAGTTTAGGCTTCCTCTTGGTTACCTACATCATGTGATATGACCTTAGATGATTTCCCCCTTGATGTTGCTAACCTATTTGAGAAAAAATCCCTGTTCATGATATCCATGACATCCTTTTCTTCGAGCAATCAACCAACTGAAATGTGCCTAGTATACCCACAACTCATTGACTTGGACCAACAAGGACCACCGATTCTAGATTTATTCAAAAATGATGAAGTGATCTTATAATTCATGTGACTTTAGGACAACTTACCATGAGAAGATCACAAAGTGGGTTTTGACATAGATTTAGACACAAGGGTGTACTATGGGGAGACGATTGAATTCTTCAGTCTCAAAATTGATGAAATGAAACTAACATGTAGATCTTTGAGTGAAAACCACAATGTGGCACTTTCTGATCCTAAAATAGTAATAAGAAATGACACATATGATGGTGAAAACCTCTATGAGGCACCCAAGGATGAGGGATTCAATCTCCCCCTTAGCGTGATGCATCCATAGAAATAAACCGTGCTAGTAGAAAAGGCCACTCCAATCAATGTGGGAACAAAAGAAGCACTCAAGATCACTTTCTATGTTGAATCCCTATTGGATGAAGAACAAAAGAACCTAGCAGCATTCCTGAAAGAGTAAAGAACCAAATTTGCATGGTCATACACATATATTCCTAGGCTTGATCTAGAACTAGTTATGCATCACTTAGCCATTTAGCTGGAAGCTAAGCCAATGAAGTAGAAATTATGAAAGATTCACCATCATATAGCACTCTTGGTAAAAATAGAGTTAAAAAAGCTTCTTGACATTGGATTCATCTAACAGATAGATTATCCTGAGTGGGTTTTAAACCTGGTACCAATCTCAAAACCCATTAGGGGCATCAAAATATGCACAGATTTTAGAGACTTAAACAAGGAATGCCCAAAGGATGATTTCCCTCTTCCTAACATTGACCTCATTGTAGACTTAATAGCTGGACATGAAATGTTGTCACTCATGGACGGTTTTTCAGGCTACAATCAGATCATGATCGCCAAATAGGATCAACACAAAATTGCATTCACTTGTCCATGGGGAACCTATTTTTGGAACGTGATGCCATTCAGGTTGAAGAATGCAAGAGAAACCTATCAAAGAGAAATTACCCTCATCTTTCACGACATGATCCATAAAATAGTCGAAGATTATGTGGATGATATTTTGGAAAAATAAAAGAAAATGCGTGAGAACATACAAGTCTTGGGACCCATCTTTGATAGACTTGAAGAGTACAGAGTAAGGCTAAATACAAAAAAGTGTGTCTTTGGGGTTACATTAGGGAAACTTCTTGGCTATATCGTCTCACAAAGAGGGATAGAAATTGATCCAACAAAAGTAAAATCTATCCTCCACAGGGAACCACCACAAAAACTAAAATAAATGAGAGGATTACATGGAAGATTGTAGTCCATCAAAAGGTTCATAGTGCAACTATCAGATAAAATCCACCCCTTCTCACATATTCTCCATAAAGGAATAATTTACAAGTGGGATGAGAAGTGCGATAAAGCTTTCCAACACATCAAAGAATATCTATTGACACCTCTAGTACTCATGCCATCAATACTGAACAAACCATTGATCTTGTATATCTTAGCAACATCAACAACATTAGGTAGTCTTTTGGCACAACATGATGAAAATGATAAGGAAAGAGCTATCTATTACATCAACAGGACCTTGGTTGGCTATGAAATGAACCATTCACCCATTGAGAAAGCATGCTTAGTAGTATTTATTTATTTATAAAATTTAAGACACTACATGATGTCACATCAAATCAAAATCATTGCAAAGATTGATCCATTGAAGTACCTGTTATCCAAATCAACTCTCACTGGGTGAATGTCTAAATGGGTAATGATCTTAAGTAAATTTGACATAGAGTACATAGAGCACAAGGTAATCAAAGGAAAAGTGATTGCAGACCAACTAGCAAATGCACTTGTCTATGCTGAGAACCCATTGATATCTGAGTTCCCTAACGAATTAGTATTTCTTTTCAATCTCACAGATCAATGGAAAATGTACTTTGATGGATCATTCACCCAACATGGATCAAAGTGGGAATTGTTTTCATCACCCCTCAAGGTGAATGCATTCCAAAGTCATACATGCTATCATTTTTCATGCACCAACAACATCGCTGAGTATGAAGCCCTAATCATAGGTCTAAGGATAGCAATTCAGTGGTAGATACAAGAGATGAAAGTCTATGGAGACTCACAATTGGTTATCAACCAAGTCAATGATGAAAATCAAACTAAGGATGACAAGTTCACTCCTTACAAGAAGATGTTAGAGAATCTCAAGGATCTTTTCATAGACAACTTTTGAGTAGATTTCTCACATGAAAACTAAGCAGAGGACATTATAGCAACAATCAAATCACTATTAGACATGTCAAACAATGTCCTCCAATGCGAATTATTGGTAGAATAACTTATTGTACTGACTTTAAAAATCCCTAAATCTGAATTCATATGTGTCATTGTTGGTCATGGATCCCCATGGTATCATGAAATATTCACCTACCTAAGTAGATGAACCCTCCCATACGATATCACCTCCAACCTTAAAAAGACCTTTGTCAAGGTGATACCCTTTACATCTGAAGCATCAAAGGGACATTACTATGATGTCTTAACCTAGAGGGAGCCTTGACTACTTTAAAAAAAGTTCATGATGGCATATGTGGGTCCCATTCTATTGGTATGACTTTAGCTAAGAAACTGTTGAGGAGAGGGTACTTGTTAACACTATGATTTGCACCCTAGCTGAAATTTAATGCAACCAATCATGTGAAACATGGGAACTTTTCTAAGGTTTTGGGTGACCTTATAGCAGAAAAGGACCTCCAGAGAAAATTCGCTCTTTATTGGAAATCACCTAAACTACTGCTTTTCATAGAGGAAAGGGGAAAAGAATGCTTGAAATGAAAATTGTAACTAGAAGAAAAAAGGTGATTCACCAAACTAACAAAAGCTATAATGACTCAGACCTGCATGCACTTGATTACTAATGATATTGCTCAACTACACAACTTATCTCTGTAAATTCATACATAAACATTTAACAAGGAGGTTTGAATGCATTAACCCTTAAAGAGGAAAAGAAAATTTTCACAATCTGAAGATACATGCAAATTTTAACACTTGTAACTTGTACAAACATACTCTTGCAAAAAAGGCATGAAAACATTAGACAAAACTTCAAGGAGACTAAGATACCTCACAAGTAGCTTGATCAATCACTCAATGATGCACAAATACTACAATAATAAGGCGAAAAATCTTGAAATCAGTAGAATCCAAGGCATTGTCTGTATTTCATTTTTTGCTCAAATGGGTTACAAAGTATGTCAAATTTGAGAAAGGATTACAAAAATCACTAACTCCAGAAATTGCATTATTTGAACTAACTCTCAAAATGAGTTACATGAGTCAATATAAAACACAAACCAAGTGGTTGCACCAAAATAGGAGCAAGCAACCACCTTGGGTAGGATTCCCTAGAAAATCCTAGAAATGAGGCATTGGATTCCTCATAAAACCACCTCCAACATGTGGGGAAGAAAGTTTTGGTCAAAACAAACACCTAGGTAGGAAAAACCACCAACAAAGTGCATTAATGACCCTACAAATGTGGCTACATATTCTCAAACTAAAAATAACTCCCCCTATATTCCCTCCACTTGCTTTCAAAGAACAACTTTCATCTCCATATTTTTTCATTAAAGGATAACAAAATGGCTTAAGGTTTATAAATACATCTTAAAGCCATTTGTCTTACAATAGAATTTATGCAAACAAAAATTACAAAAGCACCCTCAAAAGTACACACATATAGTTGAGGTGGCAATCAAGTGGAATTCCATGCTGGCATCTCCATGAGTAGACATGTATTTATCATAACAAAAACTCAAAAATACTCTAAGGAAAAAATTCCTAAAACATAGAGCACCTTCTTCGGCTGCAGGGTCATACATTTGTTGAATTGTTTTATTTTAAATCAATGGCATAAAATGCCATTTCACTCCTATCGATATTTATAGGGTAAAAACCCTAAAATCAAAAGAAAAAGATTTTTTTTTCATTTGTATCATTTTGCAAAGAAACTTCAAGCAGCACCGACACAATAAGGGTTTGGCACTTTGTTGGGAAATGTCTCTGTGAGTTTTCTGGAGCTGTATTTCAAGCATTTTGCAAATATCTATCGATTTACTACATGAACACATAGGTATATCATTTTATGGAAGTTTTCCTTCAAATAGAGCCCTTAGATTAATGTTTAAGGCTTTACAAGCTGCGACATATGTTACTTTCCTTGTACATTTTCATTTGTTTCTCTCTTTGTGTTATTCACTTGTTCAACCGTCAAAGAAAACAACATTGGCTCCTATACCTAAAGAATGAAGGAATGACAACTGGGTAAGTGAAAAGAAGCTGCTATCATTACATTTCCCTTCGTATTTTTCTGTGTAAATTTCCTATAAAGATTGCTTGCTTCTCCATGTGTTCTCATGAATATCTTCTTGTCCTTTATAGCCGCCATTGCCAAACCTTGGTATTTGAAGGATATTCCCTTTAATGAACAATATTATTGCATACAATATGTTATTCTTAGCCGCGACCTTTCAAGTATTCTTATGACATCTCTGCAATGACAAAGGGATAAAACCCAAATGGTTTTGATGGTCGTGGCTTCATCTTTAGTGCACCTTGATTTTGTGGCATTTTCCTATAGATCTTCATGCTATTTTATGGCCACGGGTATATATGCATTTCATGAGATAAAACTTATTTGAGCTCGGCCATCTTACATTTCCTATAGTGGCCAATGTATCCTCTTTGATATTATTTCCTGTAATTGTGAAACCTCATGTAGGTTCATGTTCTGGGTTTGTAATTTTGAAAACCCTCTCTACCTAAAAAGGCCATACATTTTGTGGTTCCCACTCTAGTGACTGAATTCTTTTCAAATTTCTTGTGGCATTCTGAAAAAGGAAAAGAGAAAACCCTAAAGGTTCCACCAGATCTTCTTGCCATACAATCTTCTTTTGCACCTGTAGGAGATCTTGTACAAAGGTTCACACTGCCTTTCATGATAAATTCCATCAACAATATAATTTTCACCTTACAAACACATCTTCCCAACACAGAGCTTCCTCCCCTTTTTATAGAATAAATGCTATAATGGATGCCAACTTAGCTTTTCACTACTCATTTCTCGTCACAATAGATTTTTCAAAAGTCACAAAATCACCCCTGTAGCATGGTCCCATAGAAGTTTGCATCCTTCCACACACAGGATAAGATCTCAGTGAATATTTGAACCTATCATTCTATGTTTGGAACCTGCCTTTCTTTGGCTTCTAGCTATTAAGTTTCTTATGTATCCATTGTTATTAATATGCTCAATTTGCATGAATACTTGTAAGTGAATGATACCTGGCCATATGTTTTGTCAGAACTACTTTTCTGTAATATGAATTTGTTCTATTCATGGTTCTTTATGCTACAAGCAATGTATGAATGCATTCTGTCACTTTGTACTACTACCTTTTGAGCCAAAACTATCACTGCACTTAATTTTTGTTTTAAATGCACAATTCTTATGACTATTCCATTTTTGATAGCAAAATCAACACTATTATAGTGATTGGATGGGTATACTTTGCTACCCTTAAGGTAACGTCAGATGCTTGCAAATGTTACAGATAAATCCTTTGTTGTTTATGCCTAAAGTTTTGTGGATTGTCCTCCCCAAAAACTTTGACTTGTAGGCTGTATTGTTTCTTAATCTTTCTTATTGCCCATTTTCCATTGCTTTGTTTCTAAGAAGTAACTATACATATTTTTTTGTGATTTTCATGTTCATTTACTTGCGTATGCATTACACCTCATATAGCTTATGCACCTATGTTGTCTTCTTGTTCAAGACTATTCTCCAAACATTTATATTTGACAACTACCATGTTATTGATGGTTGCTTTTCAAGGGCCGATTGAAAGAAATTGTCTTGTATTCACTGTTACTCTAGAAATTGACAGTCTTTATCAAACAAATTTTCCCTTGATTTGACAGTGAGATTTATTAGCCATTAAGCGTAGGCAGAATCTCATAGTATCAAAATTATCATCAAATTTTCCTTTTTACATTTGTAGTTACCACTACATACATTACTGTCACTGTACTTTTCACATGCTAACACTAGTTTATCGACTGTGCATCTCTAACATAGGAAACTTGACCTCTAGGTACATTACCTGATTTGGGAATTATGTCATCATTTAAAGGTGATGCAATTTATTTTGGAATTTGCTACCTTTTTCTTTAGAGTTATTTCATTCTTGTGGGCATCAAAATGCCAGATTGGGAATATCTAAAGAAGAGGCAACAAATATCAGAATAAAATTGTATGAGACAAAAAAAACATAACAAGGAAGCAAACTGAGCTCAACCCTTGTGGGAGCCACATTTACACCATGTGCTGAAACTTGATAAAAAAAAACATGGTATTTCCTATATCTACACATGAAGCAAACAGTTAGAAAAATATGTGCATATGCCTAAAGGGCTTGATGATTTATTTTCTTTCTTTGGAAATTTACTTCTTGTTTGTTTAATGTATGTGAAGCACAATTTATACACTGGTGGGTGCATGTACATGTAGCATTAGAGATTGTTATTGCTTAGAGCACTACTCTAACATCATTGCAATTTTCTTTTCAGATGCAGGGGTTGGAAACAGGGGGCTATGGAGGACACAAAGAAACTTGAAGCAGAAGACCAAGCATGACAACAAACTTTGACTAGTCATCAGGCAATGACTAGCCTCTTCCCCTATATGTGCATTTTTTGTTCTTTTAATCCATCAATGTATAAATTGGACTTTGTTTCCATTGAACAAGCTAAGTCTCACGACTTGTGTGGGGCAAATATGTACTCTTGAATCAATAAAGATTACTTTAAGCAAGATTTGTGTAGATCTTTTCAATATTATATGCACTTGTATAAATGGAATAATCTATTATTGAAAATTGTAATCTCTTTGATTCTTATGTTTATACAATTGAATGTAATATAGGGAAGATAGATAAGAAATGCACTTCACTTTCAGTTTGTAAACACTCTTTAGCTCACTCAGTTTGACAAGAAACAAAAATGAGTAACATTTCTGGTGACATCTGCTATAAGTTTGCCTGCTAAACATTAAGGCTAGCTTCCTATACTATCCATTGGGCATGAAGTCACTTAGAAACTCAGATCAAAACTGAAAAAAACTTGACTCAATGTTGTAACTCAATAAAGTTGACTCAAAACACCTTGGGATTTATTGAAAACCAAACTTACAGTAGCAGGAAACTAACTAACTATGCTGAAAAACACTTAGGGAAACTGAAAACAACAACTAGACTAAGGTGCAACAACACTTATTGAAAACAAAACTTCTAAACTAACATAAATAATATAGATGAAACCTCAAAGCAACACTTGAGGTGTATCCTATTGACTGGGATAGGAAAAATATCTCCATCCATTTTAGATAATTGGAACACATTGCGTTCTTTGCATTTTGTGATAACAAATGGACCACTCCAGAAGCTGTCAAACTTTGCATGCTTCCTTGGCCTTATTTTCAGCTCATCCCATTTGAGTACAATATCACCTTCTCTGAAAACTCTGGCAGTTGCCCTTTTATCAAAAACTCTTTTAGTTTGGAGTTGATGGTACTCCAAAGACTTCATAGCTTTTTCTCTTGTCCCTTCCAGCTCCATGAGATGAGAAAATATGACCGCTAATGGATCTTGTTCTTTGGACATTTCCAACAGATGCATAATTTCAAGAGCTAGAAGCTCCATAGACAAAGGTAATTTGGCTTCTTTTCCATAAACCAACACATATGGAGAATTTCCAATAGACCGCTTGGGAGTTATCCTATCTGCCCATAAGGCAGATTTTAGCTTAGTGTGTCAAACCCTCTGATTATCTTCCATTATTCGTTTAATGATTCTGATCAGGTTCTTGTTTGTGCTTTCAGCCAAACCATTTCCTTGAGGGTAATAATTTGATAAAGTGTTAAAGTATATTCCATTCTTCACTGCCCAATCAACCACTCCGAGTCCCACAAATTCCAAGGCATTATCTGAAATGATTGATTCTGGAACACCAAACCTGGTTATTATGTCATCATAAAAGTTCAATACAAACATTTCATTGGCTTCTTTCAAGGCTACTACCTTACTCCACCTTGTGAAATAATTTTTAGTAGCGAGTACCCACTTGTACCCAACATTGGGAGGTGAGTTTATAGGCCCAATAAAGTCAATGCCCCATCTCATGAAGGGTTGCTCCACTTGAATTGGCTGTAAGGGTAATGCTAGTAGTTTTTCCTTCCTTGCAAATAATGCACACTTCACACACTTTCTGGCCCATGCATGGGCATCCTTAAGCATGGTTGGCTAGTAATAGCTTGCTCTCATAATTTTCCATGCTGTTGTTTTTGTGGAAAAATGACCCCCTATAGTTCCATCATGGAACTCATGAAGCACCTATTTGATTTGATCCTAATCAATACACCTCAACAAAACACCATGGAGGTATTTCCTAAATAAAAAATTATCAATCAAGACATATGGAATGGATTGTAACCTAAAATATCTTCTCTTAGCTCTATCTAAACCTGGTGGACATTCACCAGTCTGTAGAAAATGAGTCATATCCTAAACCCACCTTGCTGGTAATGCAGGTGCAACATTTTGATCTTGATCATTAGTGACTAAAACAACCTATGTTTTTGCTTTCTCTTCAATTCCTGGTGTTGAAGTAAGCTACTCATAGAGGCCCTTGCCTCTTACAAGCTTTGTGATCTTGATATCCACATCAAATTCCATAACTTTACTAATCCATCCAACTCTCTTTTCATTGATATCTTTACTCAACAGGAACTCTTTCAGACTTGGATGTGCTACCATCAAGTGAATCTTATTATTGGAAATCAATGGCTTAAATTTTTTTAGGCTTCTTATGATAGCCAGAACATGTTTCTACACAAATGAATATCTTTGTTCATAATCTTCCAATCCTTGGCTGAAAAATGCAATGGGATATTCCAAGCCTTCACTATTCTGTTGAAAAATCATTGCAAAAACAAAGTCTACACTGCCAAATGCATACAAAATAAAGTCTTTTGAGAAATTTGGATTTACCAGTGTGGGAGCTGATGCTAAAGCTTCTTTAATGGCTTCAAAACTGCGTTTAGCTTCTCTAGTCCAACTGAAAAACTGCATTCTTTCTTAACATAGCAGTTAAAGGTTGTAAAAGGCTTGCAACATCAGGTATAAACCTTCTCAAAAAATTAATTATGCCTAATAAACTCTGCAACCCTTTCTTTCAATTGGGTAATGGCAGCTCCAAAATGGCTTTGACTCTCTTAGGGTCAATAGTAATTCCCTTTTTTGACACTATGTGTCCTAACAACTTACCCTCATGAACAACAAAGATACTTTTCTTGGGATTAAGGGATATTCCATATTCCCGACATCTTTCAAACACTTGTTTTAACTATTGTAGATGTTCACCAACATTTTTTTAGAATATTGTGACATCATCTAGACATATGAGCACAATTTTATTGATTAAGCCTTGAAAATCCATGTCCATAGTTTTTTGAAAAGTGGGTCCAGTGTTGGACAGACTGAAAGACATTCTCTTGTAGGGCATAGTGCCCCATTTTTTTGTAAAGTCTTGTATTAGTCCTCTTCTTTGACCAATACATGGTTATAAGTAGAGTACCCATCAAGCAGGGAAAATCTCTCTAAACCAACAACAACTTGAAGGATCTACTCCATGGAAGGTAATGGATAATGGTCTTTTAGAGATGCTCTGTTAAGGTCTCTAAAGTCTACACATAATTTGATCTCACCATTTTTATTTCTAACCAGAACTAGGTTAGAAACCCAAGTGGTGTGCTTAATTGGAAATATAATACCCCCTTCAACTAGCTTAGTTAGTTCCTTAATCATTAAAGGTTCAAGCTTGGGGTTCAAAGGTCTCTGCTTTTGTCTTATAGGCTTTGCATTGGGTTCTAGTTCTATTGTGTGTTGAGCAATTCTAGGGTCAAATCCTTTCAAATCAGAATAATCCCAAGAAAAAATATCCTAAAACTCTTGACATAAAGCAATGAAAGCCTGTTTATCTGATTCAGAACAATTTTTTCCAATCTTGAGAAGCTTACCTTTAAAGATCTCCAGCTCTTTGTAATGCTCCTCTTTAATCTGAATGCTGGTTTTGTTCTTTTCAGTTGATCATCAGTACTGAAAATGGATTCTAATGTAACCAAACCTCTGGGAAACTTGTTTGTCTTAAGCTAAATAATTTGATCCTTGTATTGTTGTTTTAACTTTTCCTGATTTACAACAGAAAATTGATCTTCCTCAAGCAAAAAACTTAGAATTTTCTCATCACTTTCAAAGACTTGCCAATTAATATTGTTGTTAGGGATAGAGGGCCTAACAACTACTTTAACATGTTGCTATACCTTCTCCTTTCTAATCTCATTAGGTATGTCAAATTGGGTACCAATTGTAGCCAATCTATTTGCGTGCTTATTCTGACTCCTAGGGACTGAAATCATATTAAAAGCATCAAACTCCTCTATCATATCCCATACCCTGTGTTTATAAGATTTCAAGGTATCATTCTTTGTTACATTTAACCCTCTTACCTGATTAACAATCAGTTCACTATCCCCAAACACTTGCAAGTAGTTGATTCCTCTTCTCCTTGTCCATTCTAAGCCCTGTATCAGTCCCTCATACTCAACATAATTGTTAGAACAAGGAAAGGAAAATCTAAAATCAGCATAATACCTATCGCCTTGTGGAGAGATCAACATTGCACCTCCACCATCTCCATTTCTACTTCTGGAGCCATCAAAGTACATCTGTCATAGCTCATCCTGTTGTGGTAATTATTGTTTTGCTTTCTTTTCAATGTTTGGCATCTCTATTTCTGGTTCATGCAACACATAAATTCCCAATCTAGCCTCCTGAATGAGTTCATTTGTATTGTCTACTATATTTTTTTCCCCCACTTATTTAGCAGCACATCTAGTATGCTTTCAACTTGTAGCTCTTGAGTTGTAGCAAGCTCACCATCTTAAAAAAACCACAGTTAATATTAACCGCGATTGAAACATAAGGTTCAATGTGATCCTTTTCCAATGACTCTGATTTTATTGTTACTTTTGTTCCATATCTATTCCTAAAAATCAAATGGGACCAGTTAGAAGATAGATATCCTCCAATCTTTGTAGTGAAGTCACTTGATAAACATAGGGAAAAGAAAGGAGGTAAGTCAACGATGAAGACATCCTGGGGAATTGAAAAATTCGGATAAGCATGTAATGTGAGTCCCAAATATTTGATAACACAAACAGTGTTAACTGTTGTACCATCTAGTTGAAGTACTCCTTTCGCAAGGGGCTGGTATTTTAGTCCTAACTAGTCTACAATCTGACTAAACTACTGGTTCCATTGTCAACCATACAATTATGAACTAGTTTGTCTCCTACAATCAATATCACATAGAAAGGAGGAGGCTTGAAACCTTTTTCAGACTCTTTACTTGGCTGTTGTCTTTGTTGTTTATCATTATCCCGGGGTCCATTTGTGAAAACAACCTTAACTGCATCAACTGAAGGTTTTCTAGTTACTACTTTTTCAATTAAGGCAGACTGTAACAACTCTTTTTGGCCTAGGATTTCCAAAGAGTCTCACATAGACATTGTGATATTCATCTTTTTCATATTCTCAACTACATTGAAGGGAGCAACAAAATTTACCTTCTAGTGTATCCTTGCAACAACAGGCTTAGTTTACAAGTGAGATTGGTCCTTAGCAGCTACTTGTGAATTCCTCTGCAAAATGTGAGGCACTTGTGATGTAGATGGTTCTGTAGCTACTTCTTTTCCTTTGTTAGTTTCCTGCTCAAGTTCAAAGGCTCTTTTCTTTGCTCTTTTGTTTGCAACAATTGGAGAATCATTTGCATTGACTCCACATAACTCTTCTCCCTGCTAGTTTAACAAAGTAGCATCACTTGAAGGTTGATCTTGTTGCTGTAAGATTCCATCATTAGGTGTTATGAACAAGGAAAGTCCTTAGTTGCACTAATAGGAGCAGGATTATATACTTGAAAAGGCCTTGTATTAATATTCTACCTTGGCCCTTGGTAGTTGCCTTGATAAGGCTGCCTATTGCCTTGATACTGCTATTGTTGACCTTGATAAGGCTGATTTGCAGTCCGATTTTGTTGTTGATAAGGTCTATTATATGATTGTTGCTTCTCTAAGCTTACCAACTTATTACCAAAAGTATGAAGAAAACTTTTGATCTCTTGCAGCTCCTGAGATGAGCTTGGAGTAGTATTTTCTTGACTTGCAACAACTGGAACAACAACTAATGATGTTGGAATAGTTGGAAAAGGTGTAAAAGGTGGTATTTGTCGAGGCATATTAGGTTGAATCTCAGGAAAGATAGGCATTGGTGGCCTAGGAGCAATCTTACTTGATTGAATTAAACAATTTTCATCCCTTATTGCTACCTCATAAGCGTCTGGTAAAGACACCCCTCCCATTGACAGTGTCATAACTGCTATTTCACCATTTATGGCTTTTAAATTATACAAGAAGGTATGTTCAGGAGAAGGCCTCATAGTAGCTAGGATTCTATCCCAAGTTTTCTAAAATTTGAAATTAAAGTTTGTCATTTGCTCGTGAGGAGCTCTCTTTATAGTTGTGAACTGCTCTACTAGTGACAGGTGGTCAGACTTTTCTTGAAACTAGTTATGCAGCTTGTTTCATAATTCATCCCAATTTTCAATAGAACCAACTTGCAGACCTCTAAACTATTGTAATTCCTTTCCTTTAAATGAGGCTTCAAGCAATTTGACAGCTACATTTTCTTGGGTTATATGGTGATCTCCACAGAGAGATGCTACATCCCTGATGTGTTTGATAAGAGTTGTTTGATCTTCTCTTGTGAAAAAAGGAAAAATCTTCAAGGCTGCTACAAAGATATCATAATGTTGGGCCAAGTTCAATGGACTACCTCCATTGAATAACACAAAAGGCTTATTTCTAGCCATTTGCACACCTAGGGGTTGATTGACCTGTACTGAAACAATAGGAATTAAGGATGTAACTACAACTGAACTGGCTTTAAAGGCTGGTTTGAAACTTGGTGGGGGTTTATTGAACCCTTTTTGAGATGGAAACTCTTTTAACATACCTACTCTGCCTTCTAGGTGAAGATAATTGTAAATACTTAAAAGACTCTGAACTCTTGGTCTGAATATTTTTCATGTAAAGCTTAACAACACTGATTTCAAACTTTACCACAGTGGAAGTCACCAAATATAAAAAAATATGCCTCTTAAAGGCTTGAAATACTGGTAGCATATCAGAACCAACAATATCTTATGTTTTTCTAAATTGTCTGATTCGACATTCCCACTAGGCATGCCAAAAACTGTTAACCCTATGATTTGTATTCTAGCTGAAATTTAATGCAACCAATCATGTGAAACATGGGAAATTTTCTAAGGTTGTGGGTGACCTTATAGTAGAAAAGGGCCTCTAGAGAAAGCTGAATCTTTATTGGAAATCACCTAAACTACTACTTTTCATAGAGGAAAGGGGAAAAGAATGCTTGAAATGAAAATTGTAACTAAAAGAAAAAAGGTGATTCACCAAACTAACAAAAGCTATAATGACTTAGACCTGCACGCACTTGATTACTAATGATATTGCTAAACTACACAACTTATCTCTATAAGTTCATACATAAAATTTTCACAAGGAGGTTTGAATGCATTAACCCTTAAAGAGAAAAAACAACTTTTAACAATCTTAACATACATGCAACTTTTAACACAGTTTGTAACCTGTACCAACATACTCTTGCAGAAAATGAATGAAAACATGAGTCAAAAATTCAAGGAGATTAAGATACCTCACAAGTAGCTTGATCAATCACTCAATGATGCACAAATACTACAATAATAAGGCAGTAAAACTTGAAATAAATAGAATCCAAGGCATTGTTTGTATTTCATTTTTTGCTCAAATGAGTTACAAAGTATGTCAAATTTGAGAAAGGATTATAGAAATCACTAACTCCAGAAATTGCATTATTTGAACTAACTCTCAAAATGAGTTACATGAGTCCATATAAAACAAAACCCAAGTAGTTGCACCAAAATAGGAGCAAGCAACCACCTTGGGTTAGATGCCCTAGAAAATCCTAGAAATGAGGCATTAGATTCCTCATAAAACCACTTCCAACATGTGGGGAAGAAAGTTTTGGTCAAAACAAAAACCTAGGTAGGAAAATCCACCAACAAACGGCATTAATGACCCTACAAATGTGGGTACATGTCTTCAAACTGAAAATAAATCCCCCTATATTCCCTCCACTTACCTTCAAAGCACAACTTTCATCTCCATGTTTTTGCATTAAAGGATAAAAAAATGGCTTAAGGTTTATAAATACACCTTAAAGCCATTTTTCTTACAATATAATTTATGCAAATAAAAATTACAAAAGCACCCTCAAAAGTACGCACATATAGCTAAGGTGGCAATCAAGTGGCATTCCATGCTGGCATCTCCATGAGTAGACATATATTTATCATTAATAAAACTCAAAAATACTCTAAGGAAAAAATGCCTAAAACATAGAGCACCTTCTTTGGCCACGGGGTCATACATTTGTTGAATTGTTTTATTTTAAAACAATGACATAAAATTCTATTTCACTCCTATCAACATTTTTAGGGTAAAAAGACTAAAATCAAAAGCAAAAGAAATAAATTTTCATTTGTATCATTTTGCAAAGAAACTTCAAGCAGCGCCGACACAATAAGGGTTTGACACTTTGGTGGGAAATGTCTCTGTGAGTTTTTTGGAGCTGTATTTCAAGCATTTTGCAAGTATTTATCAATTTACTACATGAACACACAGGTAAATAATTTTCTGGAAGTTTTCCTTTAGATAAAGACCCTTAGATTAATGTTTAAGGCTTTACAAGCTGCGACATATGTTACTTTCCTTGCACATTTTCATTTGTTTCTCTCTCTATGTTATTCACCTGTTCAGCCGCAAAAGAAAAAAACATTGGCTCCTACACCTAAAGAATGAAGGAATGACAACTGGGTAAGTGAAAAGAAGCTGCTATCATTACATTTCCCTTCGTATTTTTCTGTGTAAATTTCCTATAAAGATTGCTTGCTTCTCCATGTGTTCTCATGAATATCTTCTTGTCCTTTATAGCCGCCATCACCAAACCTTGGTATTTGAAGGATATTCCCTTTAATGAACAATATTATTGCATACAATATGTTATTCTTAGCCGCGACCTTTCAAGTATTCTTATGACATCTCTGCAATGACAAAGGGATAAAACCCAAATGGTTTTGATGGTCGTGGCTTCATCTTTAGTGCACCTTGATTTTGTGGCATTTTCCTATAGATCTTCATGCTATTTTATGGCCACGGGTATATATGCATTTCATGAGATAAAACTTATTTGAGCTCGGCCATCTTACATTTCCTATAGTGGCCAATGTATCCTCTTTGATATTATTTCCTGTAATTGTGAAACCTCATGTAGGTTCATGTTCTGGGTTTGTAATTTTGAAAACCCTCTCTACCTAAAAAGGCCATACATTTTGTGGTTCCCACTCTAGTGACTGAATTCTTTTCAAATTTCTTGTGGCATTCTGAAAAAGGAAAAGAGAAAACCCTAAAGGTTCCACCAGATCTTCTTGCCATACAATCTTCTTTTGCACCTGTAGGAGATCTTGTACAAAGGTTCACACTGCCTTTCATGATAAATTCCATCAACAATATAATTTTCACCTTACAAACACATCTTCCCAACTCAGAGCTTCTTCACCTTGTCATAGAACAAATGCTAGAATGGACGCCAAATTAGCCTTTCACTGCTCATTTCATGTCACAATAGATTTTTCAAAAGTCACAAACAACCCTACAACATGGTCCCATAGAAGTTTGCATCTTTCCACACACAGGATAAGATCTCAGTGAATATCTAAACCTATCATTCTATGTCTAGAACATGCCTTTCTCTGGCTTCTAGCTATTAAGTTTCTTATGTATCCATTGTTATTAATATGCTCAACTTGCATGAATACTTGTAAGTGAATGATACCTGGCCATATGTTTTGTCAGAACTACTTTTCTGTAATATGAATTTGTTCTATTCATGGTTCTTTATACTACAAGCAATGTATGAATGCATTCTATCACTTTGTACTGCTACCTTTTGAGCCAAAACTATGACTGCACTTAATTTTTGTTTTAAATGCACAATTATTATGACTATTCCATTTTTGATAGCACAATCAACACTATTATAGTGATCGGATGGCTTTACTTTGCTACCCTTATGGTAACAACATATGCTTGCAAGCATTGTAGATAAATCCTCTGTTGTTTATGCTTGAAGTTCTATGGACTGTCCTCCCCAAAAAATTTGACTTGTAGGTTGTATTGTTTCTTAATGATTCTTACTGCCCATTTTCCATTGCTTTGTTTCTAAAAAGTAATTGTACGTATTTTGTTGTGATTTTCATTTACATTTACTTGCATATGCATTACACCTCATATAGCTTATGCACCTGTGTTGTCTTCTTGTTCAAGACTGTTCTCCAAACATTTATATTTGACAGACTATTCTCCAAAAAATTATATTTGACAATTGCCATGCCATTTATAGTTGCTTCTCAGGGGCCAATTGAAAGAAATTGTCTTTTATTCACTGTTACTCTAGAAATTGATAGTCTATATTAAACAAATTTTCCCCTGATTTGATGGCGAGTCTCATTAGCCATTAAGCTTAGGCAAAAGCTCATAGTATCAAAATTATCATCAAATCTACCTTTTTACATTCATAGTTACCACTACTTACATTACTGTCACTATTATTTTCACATGATAACACTAGTTTATCCATTGTGCATCTCTAACATAGGAAACTTGACCTCCAGGTACATCACTTGATTTGGGAATTATGCCATCATTTAAAGGTGACACAATTTATTTTGGCATTTGCTACCTTTTTCTTTAGAGTTATTTCAATCTTGTGGGCATCAAAATGCTAGATTGGGAATCTCTAAAGAAGAGGCAACATATATCAGAATAAAATTTTATGATGAGACAACAAAAGCATAACAAGGTAGCACGCCAAGATCAACCCTTGTGGGAGTCACGTTTACACCACGTGCTAAAACTTGATAAAAAAAAAATGGTCTTTCCTGTATTTGCACATGAAGCAAACAGTTAGAAAAACATGTGCATATGCTTAAAGGGATTTATGATTTATTTTCTTTCTTTGGACATGTACAACTTGTTGTTTGTTTAATGTATGTGAAGGACAATTTATACATTGGTGGGTGCATGTACATGTAGTGTTAGAGACCGTTATTGCTTAGAGCACTGCTCTAACATTGCAATTTTCTTTTCAGATGCAGGGGCTAGAAACGGGGAGCTACGAAGGACACAAAGCAACTTGAAGAAAAAGACCAAGCTAGACAACAGACTCTGACCAGTCATTAGGCAATGACTGGACTCTTCCCCTATATGTGCATTTTTTGTTCTTTTAATCCATTAATGTATAAATTGTACTTTATTTCCATTGAACAGTATAAGTCTCACAACTTGTGTGAGGAAAATATGTACTCTTGAATCAATAAAGATTACTTTCAGCAAGATTTGCTAGATCTTTTCAATATTGTATCCACTTGTATAAATGCAATAATATATTACTAAAAATTGTAATCTCTGTGATTCTTATGTTTATACAATTGAATGCAATATAGGGAAGATAGATAAGAAATACACTTCACTTTCAATTTGTAAATACTCTTTAGCTCACTTATTTTGACTAGAAACAAAAATGAGTAACATTTCTATTGGCCAACCATGCAAGGAGAAGCTCATTAGTATGTACAGAAATGCATCCAGTCTCAACAACATTGAGACCCGATTCATGCTCTAGCTCAGGAATTGCATCTAATGATCACACCTTGGCATTTTTCATAGTGGTGGATTGACCTCATAAGAAAGATCACTCCAACCTCATCCAATGGCCATAGGTTTATCATAACAACCACTGAGTACTTTACCAAGTGGGTTGAAGCCATTCCTATGACCTACATAACGGGGAAGAAAATTGCTAAGTTTATCCTAAATTACCTCATATGCCATTATAGTGTTCTACAAACCCTTATCTCAGATAATGAAACACCCTTCAAGAATTGGGTTGTAAAAGAGCTATGTCAAAGATTCAACATCCAACACCGATTCTCTACCCCGTATTACCCCTAGGGAAATGGCCAAGATAAGGCTACAAACAAGACTATTTTGAAGATCCTAAAGAAAACGGTCAATGAAGCTAGTAGTGGTTGGCATCTGTAGTTAAGTCTCGCTCTCTAGGCTTGTCAAACCAATATTTGCATGCCAACAGGTGCAACACCTTTCTCCCTGGTCTACTGATCGAAAGCCATTTTTCCTATTGAGGTTGACCTCCCATCACTATGAGTGTCACTATAGAACCTGATCAGTGATGAAGAATATAGATTATCTCAATTGAATGAGCTAGACTTCTTGGATGAGCATTGTCTGGATGCCCTTAATCACTTGCAAGTGTATCAAAATTGACTGAAATGAAGCTATAACAAGAAGATCAAATGTCAGTCTTTCTAGGTAGGGAATCTTGTCTTAAAATAGAATCAGAAGAATCTTCCAAATCAGCACAGTAAAGGAAAGTTTGAACCTAACTGGTTGGGTCCCTTTGTCATCAAAGCAAGCTATGGATCAGGAGCATACCGATTGTTAACACTTGAAGGTGAACCCTTGTAGGAACCAACCAATAGCTTGCATTTAAAAAATTTTATGCCTAGTCTTGAAGGCTATAAATCTAAAAAAAAAAATGATCAAAATCCAAAAAAATAAGAAAAAGGATTGAAAATAGTAAAGAAAAAAATCATCCTCTAGTGAAAACCACTTTGATGATGCATTGGGAAAGTACCTTGGGAAAAACCTGGAAAACATGCGTCTTGTGTAAATAAAGCACCTCCATCTATTATTTGGCTCTTTATCCTATAATTCTTTGCATCACCATCCATCCATCACATCATTCATCCCATTTATTCCATCACCCATTCATGTCCTAACCATCACTTGATATTGTTAAGTATCGTATCCCCTTAGTACTACTTGGCATATTCCAAAAGTCAGTTTGTCTTGCCTATATCGAGGTAGTCTATCATATCACGCAACTAAAATCCAAAACTTTCAAAATTGTAAAGTCAAAATCCAAAACATCTAAATCACATCAAAATCCCTAAAAAAGTCAAAACATCAAAAAATCCAAAAACAATACCCTGTTGTTGAACTATGGGTCTTCGAGCTTGAACATAGGAAAGTCCATCATTGATGTGCCTTTGAGACACCCTAGTTCAATCTTTAGGATTCAGTCATAATAAACTGACATTTCCATCAACTGTTCATATCTCATCTTTCAATAAGTCGAGTCAATTGAACTATGTGATCTTTGTGTGTATAACATAGGAAAGGCTTATCTTTGATCAGCCCCCGAGGCCCCTAGGATAGGTCTTTTAGGTTAGGTTATTGGTCAAAATTCAAAGAACCCCTAAACATTCAAAAATAAAAAAAAGTCTTAAACATTCAGAAAACTTAGAAAACACAAAAACATTTGAAATCTAAGAAAATACCAAAACATTTGAAAATAAAAAAACACAAAAACGTCAAAAAACATTCAAAAGACCTAAAAAGTATCAAATATCTTAGAAAACCATAAACAACCTCAAGTAATCCAAAAACCAAAACATTCACACAAACTTTCAAAAAGATCAAAAACAACCTCAGAACATTTTCAAAATTCCAAAAACATTGAAATATTCCAAAAATATCAAAACCATCCATCCCATTTCGCTTTCACCCATAATAAACTTTCATCCATAATAAATCGATCATCACCTTCAACCTTTGGAAAAACAAGTAGAAAGAAAATATAACAAGTTTTAAAGTAAGAACCTGATTCTCAAAATCTAAAGTCTAGATCATAGGTTAAGCATGTTAGTGAAGCTTATAACAATGACTTATCATAAAGCTCATCATCATCTTAAATAAAAAAACCCCTAATCAACATGTCCTAGTGGTAGAGCTCTTGAAAATTTTGAAAAGTTTGAGATGAATCTTTCCTTATCATGAGTTTGAGCTTTTGTGTCCAAGGGTAGGGTTTAGGGTTTTGGTTAAAAGACCTCTTTTAAAAATTCACACAATCATAAACCCTGAATGTTCTAATCCTCTGTTGACCTATCGCACTCGATTACCGATCACTTAAGTTGTAACTCGAGCCATTAAATTGTCGTTCTCACTGACCCAATTTTCTAGGTCTGTCGGTTACCAAACACTTTCCCATTGTTTTAATTTTCCAATAGTTGGGTGAAAATATTTCATATGGAAAATGACATAACTTTTAAATCTTTGCTCCTAAGCGTTAAGTCTCATCGACCTAGTCATGGCCCCATCTTTAGAACTAACTTTATTGCATGCGCAGATTAAATGACCGTTCAATTTCACGATTTGATCTTGGTCACTCCCTACTAGCCCCACGCAAATAAAATAATGCTTTATTAAAATTTGTGGGGTCAGCAAGCAACTAACATGTGTACCACCATAGGTGTGGGGCCCAAACTTCACTATTGAACCCGGTGTCAAGATTTCAGATCAATGTCCACGATGCAACGATGAGATTAAATCTCAGTTGTTCCTTGCTCACCTCGAGGGATTAAAATAATTATCTATTAAAAGCCGTAGGGTTAGTGCGCTGCTGCCATGTGTATTCTATGGTAGTTTGGAAAGAAAGGTGGAGCCCAATGACAGATGAGTTAGCATCTAGTTTGGAAAATCTCAGTGGCCAATCTCAATGGTAAACATTCAAAATTGAGTCGTCCGAAAGGCCATCTCACCAGAAGATCAATGGTAAACATTCAAAACTGAAGGTACGAATATGGTAGCAATTTTTTGCTTTGCACAAGCAAGCAGTAATGGTAGAAATGAATTCCAAAGCTACCTAGTCTCACCCAAATTGAACTTAAATGATTGGTTTTCACATAATTGAGAATTGTGAACGAATTTGGAGTGCATAGAAAATTGAGAAAAGACATTTTTAGAGTTCAACATGATCAACATTAGGGTTTCCTGCAAGTAAAAAAATCATAAGTAAAATGAAACGCAAATTTCTATGTTTTATTCAAATTATCTAGAATTAGGGTTAATATTCACTATGTGTTTAGTTGAATTGGATTTTATGCTTTGTTTTAATTGCTTTATTGAGGTTCAAATTTTATTTAAAAGGTCATAATTTTGTCAAACCCTTTGACTTTGCACCTTTGAGCCAAGCCCTAGGTTTGAATTAAAAAGCAAGGTTTAAACCTTTGACCTGAAACCCTAGATTTCTTTGAATCCACGATGTTTCCAATGGCACCCGAAACACAAACCACCAGCTTTTCAACAACATCCAAATTGCTCTACCAAGACATGGTTGATCAACTGAAACCCTCCACTAGAAAAAAGGTCGAGGGAAGAGTTATGGTTTATGGCACTAGAATTAAATAAGGGTCAATGGACACACAATGCTTCATCAAGGATGTCGAGCTTCCTTTCATTGGATGGAAATTGTTCCAACATTGGTTCTAGAACATAAATCTTGGCGCTCCTATTTGCAACCCTTAGAGATTAGACATGTGAAAACTAGTAGTTCCCAATGTATAAATGGATATTGACCTATTGAAGGATATTATTGCAAGGTATGACCCTGTTTCTTGAGTGGTCAGAGCATTTGATGGTGTTGAGATGTTGAAGATAACAAAAGAAGAAATTGTAGAGATCTTCCAACTGCATGAATGGAGCAAAGATATGATTCCCATTGACATGAATGTCTATAGAAAGGAATATGAGAACACTAAGGTGTTGCTCAGAACAACGTTACCTATGCACACTGCTATTACTAGAGCAGGGAAGAATAGGAAACAAATCAAGATTGGTAGAGATAAATTAGAACCCTTCTCCATGAATTATTTTGATAACTACTTCAAGAAAATAGTGTATTCCTTATGCCAAATTATTGGTTTTAATTCACCAGATACCCTACAAAGGGAGTATAGTTACAGGGATACACATTTACAATACCTAGCCTTCAATGTAGTTTATGACTACACTACATATTTAGCAGAACACATCCACAAGGGTTTGGTTGAATTAAAAGGTGGAAAGAGCTGTGTAAAGTTCTGGTGGTATTCTCTCTTAATGCATATGTTTTTGTATAAAGGATAAAAGAATATTGGTAAGGATATGACACTGAATAAAAAGGAAGATGGTATTGATCTACTTGTCCAATGCTGGACCCAAATTCTTGAAAAAAATGACCAAAAATTTGATTATGTGGTGCTCCACAATGCCTTTGCATAAAAATAAGGAGATTCCTGATTCATGACCCACCGAGGATCCCCAAAGAGATCCATGATTTCTTGAGGCCTAGGGAAAGAAGGACAGATTTGAATTTAAACCACAATTAGGGGGATATAATCCCATATCTCAGCACAACAATCTTTAGAGTGTATGACACAAATGTGAATCCATATGTATTACAAAGAGACGTGCCACTGAGGATTGGATTCTTGGAAATTATGAGACAATTGGGAGGAGCTCAAATGGTGCATCTTCTTGAGACTTTGAAAAAGGGCTCATTCTTCCTTGAATGGACAATATTTGTAGATTTTATAATGGTAAAGGGAGGATGGAAGGATTTGGGGAAGCTTCTTACACCTTACAAATCAAGCACTGTGCGCCCAAGGAACCATGGCCCTGAGGGTTTTATTTCTGCATTGGAGGTGATGCATAGTAGTGGTTCTTTTGTGCACAATTTTTATTATCTTGAGGATGTAATTAGGAATGTATTTGACTTCCAAAAACATGAAGAGAGGAAAGCAAAGTATCTTTCTTTCAATAAGATGGTGGAGAAATTTAAAAGATCTAATCCCAATTCTAATCCTATGCCCAATATCAAGGGTGATTTTAATAGAGTTATGCATGTTCTAGAAAATTTTGAGAATATAGTAGGTATCTTGAGAGAAGAACGTGTTGTAATAGATAAGGGGAAATCAGTGCCAGTTGAGGAAGATCCCACTATAGTATTGGAGGAGAGACCTTCCTATCAATCGAAACCAAAGATAAGAATCTACTCTAGGAAGAAGAAGACAATAGAGAAATAACAAACATTGCCAACCCCTACTACTTCAGAGGGATCAAAGGAAACTTCTCTTGAGAGATCAGTGCCATCACCTCCAAGGAAGGCCCCATCTATTGTGATTGATGTAGATTCAGCCCCGAGAAGTCCTGCTCCACCAAAGTAGCCTCTTTCCAAGAAACAAAAGATTGAGGCAAGAGGGGTAGTTGATTACCCTGATACAAAGGAGGATGATATTCTTATTACTCTTGAAGAAATGTAGCAAGGAATGCCTTCTCCCATAAGGGATGTTGTCTCAAGTTTAAGAGAAAGTAGCCTTAGGCTTGGAAAGGCTGATCTTAGTGGTTTAAATAATGCAGATGATTTGAGGTAGGAAGCCTACAAAGAATTCATGGAGGATGATTCTTTGATTGAAACAAAGGAATTTAAAGATTTTGTTTGGAGAGAAAAGGCCTCAGAGTATGCAGAAAAATTGGCTAAAGAAAGGATCTTACATCCAGAGCTTCCTAGAAGTTTTTTCCAAGCAAATGTAAGGAAAACTTCGAGGAAGGAATTCTAGGACATGACAGTTGAGGAGGGAAGATCACTTGTACAAAAATGTAGTGTATTGTTGTTACCTGAGTGGGATATTGCCGATGCAGTTGGCTAGACACCATAAGGAGGTCTGAAAATCCCCTTTTTAAAAATGAAGAAGAGGCCAAATTGGCACTTGAGGGGTCAACATTCAATGAAGAGTGGGACACACTGGCAGTCTGGTCATTGTCTTTGGGATTTAGGAAGTCAATAGTTGTTGAACCAACTGACTTTAGTGGACAATTTATTATAAAGAGAGTCTCTGACACTCTAGCCTTAGAAGTGACTGATATGGCAATAAATGTTGCAAAATTTTCTAAAGAAACTATAGAGAGCCTTACTCTTGAGAGGGAAAGCTATAGGATTAAGTATAATGAGTTGGTTGATGAACATAATGGGAGTCAGAAAAGGGTGGCTATACTATAAACTGAGTTAGCATTATACAAGCAACATATAGAAACATTGAGGAATCAAGGCCTAGCTAGCTCAAGTCATGTTACACCCACCTCTCCAATGGCACATCCTCAATCTCCTCCTCCTCCACTAGAACAGGACTTGGCAGTAGTGCCATATAACTTGGAGCAAGAACCACTTGTAGTTGAGGAGCCAAGCACATTAGGTGCAACTCCATCAAATGATTCTACTAAAGCACAATTACTTTTACAAATTGATGTGTATAAGAAATTGTTTGAACAAGTTCAAAACTCCATGTATGAGAACAATTCCAATATTGTTCATGTAGTTCTAGAATATATGAATGCTAAAATTTAGAGAAAAGTAAATAGTGTTCATTCATATTATTCTTTGATGCTGCAAACAATAAGGTTATCCCAAATAGATAAGGATATAGCTACCCTAATCTTGGACAAGTGGATTCCTAGGGTTGGTGATTTGAAGCTTATGGAAGTTGGGGTTTCCCATCAAAAGGATAGGTATCCAAGGATTATCCCAATTTATAGGTTTGTTGATGGGATTAGAGAGCAAATTTTTTAGGGGTATGTTGCTCCTCTAGAGCAGAAAATTAAAGAATTGAAGTCAAAGTTCGATGAGGTAGAATTGGTGTTGCTCCTTGATATCTAACATGCATATAATGAGGTCAAGTCTCTATAAACATGGAAGGATCAGGCAGATACCACTATTATTTCTCAAGCACCTCTCATTTGTGAGAATGTTGACATTGATATGTTGAAGAATACTTTTGAGAAACTATCTTTCATCATCAGCTTCCTAGAATATTTCGATAAAGAAGCCAATTCAGTGATGGAAAAGTAATCTCCATAAAGAAAGAAGATGGATGAAATAATTGAATTCAACTGGCCATCTGATGTAGAATATGAGCAATGGAAGAGGATATTTATTGATGAATTGGATTTGTAAACACAAGGATGGAGAACACATATACTTGGTGAAGTATAGTGTAGGTCTGGCCTTGGAGATTATAATGCATAAAATACATGTGTATCTCCTAATTGGAAACACCATAGGTAAATGTTGATTACCGATGACTGGGATGTTGACTCAAATGTTTATCCACCTTTTCCATCTTTTGCAAATTTTTGTCATTTTTCTCAAAGGAATGAATATGTTGCAATAGTTAGAAGATTATTCTTTTCAACAAAGTTCCTTTTGGAAGGCAGGTTTATCTTCTTCAACACAATGGAAATAATCTGTCTCATATATGTTCCCTCCATTTGAAAGTGCAAATATAACTATAATGAGAATATATGTTTTAGCGGTCAAATTAAAATGTGACGTGTATTTTTTTGGCCTTAAGCTTGTTTTTCTCCCTTGTTATTATAAAATGGAATTCAAGGCCATTAGTACAGGTCTTTTGTTGAATTCTAGAGCTAAATATGCAAATTGATAACACAGAGAAAGTATGTTTTGAGTATTTATCTTAAGGTTTTGAGTTGAGCAAGTAAATTTTGTCAATTATCTAGTTGTCGAGCATGTTTGAACTAATAATGCAAATATTTTGAGTCTATTATCTCTCCATTTATAACACGCATGAGTTATTAATGAGAATTCGATCAATGATCCTTTCGTTAATGTTCATTGCTACTTTGTAGTGAGGTATGTTTTGATTTTGGCTCTGGTTTAATGAATCAATTAAAATGCTTTGATTAGAACATGAATTCATATAAGTGTTGAGTGGATCTGATAAGTAGTCATAGAATATGAGAATATGATATATGTGAATTGCAATGAAATTTCACAATGATCATGAATGTTTGGAATTAAAATCACCTCATAGTTTAGTTTATTATGTTTTGACTCCCTGCCCTGAGATAAGACACTGATCTTAAGGTGTTGGATGCATTTCTTATGGTTCTGGTCTTTCAATTTGAGAACAAATTTCATAAACAAACTCTTAATTGATCTACCTTTGTTGAAGTTTAGTGTTGTATGGTATTCTCAACTTTAGGTGTTTAGTTCTTTCAAGGAATTGCCAATTTCTTGAAATATTTCATCTATTTATCTTTTGATGGGAATACATCTATTTTGTTATACAATGTGTGATATAATTGTCTAGAAGAATTGTATGATATGTGAACAAAAACTATCCTACCTTTTTGCAGAGTCAAAATCCATTACACTAGATACAACACCATCCTAGTTATCAATACCTTGATGCATCAAGTCTACGTGTTATATCAAACAATAAGGAACGAAGGAAAATCCCAACCCCAGGATATGAGAAAATCATCATCATCATCATCATGCATTTCTCATCACCATCTCTAAATAAAGTCTCAGTGGATCATAGACTTGTTGGATCTTTTGAATCAATCATCAAAATCAATGGTCAGATCATCTTGTTTCTTCTATCTTCTTTCCGCGCTAACCTGGTATCATGACAATAATAAAAAAAAATCACCAATGCATCCATCCTACATCTATAAATCATTTGCATGCATACATCTCACATAATCACAACATATCATAAAACATACATCTTGGATCATCATTATCATTTAAGTCTTAGTGGATAATATAGATTTGTTATTCTAAGCATCTTAAATCATTGCATCACATATCATAAACATGCATCACATTATCATATCATAAGCATAAACATCTGCATTATCCATCCATACATCCACATTCATACATCATCACATCATAAAAATGCATAAGAAAATACACAAAAATAAATGCATCCATATCATTTGCATAAGCACACCACATAAGCATATCATATTATCCATCCCATGGTATATCACAAAAAGATACTGAAAAAGAATATAACATCTCCATATCTTATCACATATCGCATAAGAATACATAATAATCACATCCAATCACATCATATCAAGTGCATTTATACATTCATAAACATGTACTAAAGAGAACACATCACATCATAAATCTGTATCATCTCATATATATATAAAATGGTAATTGTCATGGTACAATATTTGAGTCAATGTATGTATATCAATCAAAAATACAATATCCATGAGGCTATAAAAAATGAGCCCATGAATGTATATCTGTGTAATGAATTGAAAGGGACCCTTCTTAACTTATTTATGCCTCAAAATTATGGTTTTTTTTCCCTAATTTAACCATGAAGCTAGGGTTTATCACTATTTTCAACAATTTTTCCAAAATGGAGCTTATATTTGCATCTTTTTTTGCATTTTTGACATGTTTTTTGCATCCTAGATCTTTTCTAGACTACTAGGGCAACCTTTAACCTTTGTCAAGAAATCAACCCAAAATTCAAAATTTCCACCTGATTTCTCAAGGGGGTAGGGAACCAGCTTAATCCTTCCACTAGGGCATCTAAAAATCAGAATTTTTTTATTTTTCAATTTGAGCAACAATTTTTAATTCGAAGAGTGTCAGTCTTTGAACTGAAGTAGCAGGTACTTCACTTCAAAGAGGGGCAAAATGTAGACACTGAAAAATTTCCTAAAGGATACGGGTAAGTGCACCAAGATGGTTGCCAAAAAGGAGGCTTAAGTAGCCACTTTTTTTTTTTCTAAAATCAAGAAATACTGACCTTGGACATGAAATTGAGGATACTTACACTCAAAATTTTGAGATGGAACAGAAAGAAGGATTCAAGTGCTCTGAGTCTACTTTCTAAACTACTAATTTATTTTGAAAATGGTTGAGATTAAGGGGTTCAAATGAGGGACGTACATAAATTGGTGTTGTTTTTGTCAAAAAACATAACATAGCAACTCTTGTACGACCCTCGTATGGTGAAATTTTTTTTAGTATTTTTAAAATCGCTACGGTCAGAAGTTAGGTAATAGTATGTAGTTGATGCATGATTTTTTTGATAATTTTTTAATGAATATTTTAGTTTTTACTAATTTTTTAAGTGGACACTTCTTGAATTTTTTTTTTTGGCCGTGCTACCCCTACAAAATTTGGAAACTAATTGAATTTTTTTTAAAAAATTGTAGAATGGAGTCTAGTTTCTAAAAATGTTATTTATTTGAAATTTCGATGAATGGTTAATTTATAATGAAAAAAACACCAAACACTACTTTTTGCCAAAAAAGAGACATACAAACAAAATAAATTATGGATGAATGGCTCAACATTGTTAGAAAGTGAAAAATATTACATCGTTGGATAGCTAAGAGAGAACCTAAAATTACCCAGATGTTTGATTTGTTTGATATTGAACCATGTGCAATCTTGACGGTGAGCACAGACCTGATTATGTGAAATATTGTAGAAATTGCAAAAACACATCACTGGTCGTTGGGAATTCCCTCCAAGCCTTTGGGTTGGTATTCCAAGGAAACTACCAATCCCAAGGCTCAGGGATTCCCAAAGCAAGATATAACATGAGCACGTTATAACACGTCATGTTATATGTTAGTTTTGAAATGGTTTTTTTTTGTGGGGAGCATGTCTAGCAAGACATAACACGAGCATGGTATAACACACTCACGTTGTATTGCTTTATGTTAAATGTATATTGAATGTATTTTTGTATGCACATGTATGCTTTTATGTCATGTATGTATGTATGTATGTATGCTTGTATGTATCAATGCATGTATATTGTATGTATGCCTCCTTGTATGTAACATTTTATATACATGCATGAACATGTATGCTTGTATGTATGTAGGATTGTATGTACATATGTATTATGCTTGTATGTATGTCTTTAGAGGGAGGGATAATTTTAAGAGAGAGAGAGAGAGAGAGAGAGAGAGTCTGGAGAGGAGGAGATGGGGTGGAAGTAGAGTTTAGAGAGGGAAGGGAGAGAAGGGGTTGGGTAAGGACTTAGCTAGGTGAGGGTGGGAGGATAAAGGTGATGATAGAGGGTGGAGAGGAGAGGGGTGAGAGAGAGAGGGAGAGAGAGGGAGATACAAAGAGGATTGTAGGTAGGGTACCAAAGGGAGAGACTTGAGAGTGTGAGGGGAGGTGAGAGGGATAAAGGGATAAAGTGAGAGTTTAAGAGAGAGGGAGTGGTAGAGAAGGGGTTGGAGTGAGAGAGACTTAGCTAGGTAAGGTGGGAGGGATAAAGGGAGTGAGAAAGAGAGAGGGGGGGTAGGAGAGAGAGAATTGAGAGAGAGGGAGAGAGAGAGGGGGGAGAGAGAGAAAGAGAGAAATAGAGAGTTATGTAGGTAGGGTGCCAAAGGGAGATACTTGAGAGTGTGAGGGGGCTGAGAGGGAGAGACTTGAGAGATAGGTAGTGAGAGGGAGTGTGAGAGTGACAGAGTGGGAGAGAGAGGGAGTGTGAGTGAGAGACCTGAGAGAGGGAGAGGTTGTGGGAGGGAGTGACATAATAAAGGGAGAGAAAGAAGGGGTGGAGTGAGAGGGACTTATCTAGGTAGGGTGGGAGGGATAGATAGAGAGGGGGGAGAGAGAGAGAGAGAGTTACCTAGGTAGGTTTCTAGAGGGAGAGACTTGAGAGAGAGGGGGGGTGGGAGGAGGAACATGAGAGAGAGAGGGGAGAGAAAGGGGTGGGAGAGAGTGGGAGGGGGGGACAGGAGGAGATAAATGGGGGCGATAGATGGTGTTAGGGATTGGGGTGAATATGAGAGGTATGTATAGAAAGGAGGGGTATATAGAGACAATTAGAGGTAGGAGGGAGGAGGGAGGGAGGTGATATGTATAGATAGAGAAAGTAGCGAGGATTGAAGGGGTATAGGGTTGTGAGGGATTAGGGTGGAGGACCTATAGGGGTTGGTGGTTTCTAGGGTATTAGGGTTTAAGGGTTGAGGATTGGGGTTGATAGTAGAGTATTAGGTTGGGGGTATAGGGTAGAAGGTTAAAGGGTTTAGGGTTGAGGGTAGAGGGTTGAGGGTATAGGTTTGAGGGTATATGGTTGAAGGATTAGGTTGAGGGTCCAATGTAAAGGGTAGAGCGTATAGGGGTTGAGGGTTGAGGGTTTAAGGATTGAGGGTTGAGGGTTGAGAATTGAGGGTTGAGGGTTTAATATATAGGGTATAGGATAGAGGGTAGACAGTTTAAGGGTTGAAGGCTGAGGTTCGAGAGATTAGGGTTGAGGGTCCAATGTATAGGGTGGAGGGTAGAGGAGAGAGAGATAGAATTAGGGTATAGGGTAGGGAACCAAAGGGAGAGACTTGAGAGTGTGAGGGGGGTGAGAGGGAGAGACTTTAGAGATAGGTAGTGAGATGAAGTGTGAGAGGGACAGAGTTGGAGAGAGAGGGAGTGTGAGTGAGAGACCTGAGAGAGGGAGAGGTTGTGGGAGGGAGCAAACTAATAAAGGGAGAGAAAGATGGGGGTGGAATGAGAGGGTCTTATCTAGGTAGGGTGGGAGGGATAGCTAGAGAGAGGGGGGAGAGAGTGAGAGTTACCTAGGTAGGTTTCCATAGGGAGAGACTTGAGAGAGAGAGGGGGGGTGGGAGGGAGAGACATGAGAGAGAGTGACAGAGAGGGATTGGGAGAGAGTTGGAGGGAAACATAGAGAGATAGATAGAGGGATCAATAGAGGGTGGTAGGGATTTATTAAAGAGGGTACATAGAAAGAGGAGAGAATTATATAGGGAACCAATTAGAGAGGGTAGGAGAGAGGGAGGAAGGAGAGGTGAGTTTATATATAGAGAGAAATTTACCAAGGAGTTGAGGTATAGGGTTGAAGTTAGAATTGATCGTGAGTTTTGGGTTAATTATAGGGTAGAAGGGTAAGGGCTTTGGGTTAAGGTTTTAGGGTTGGGGGTTTGGGGTTGAGGGGTGGGGTTTAGGGTATGGGTTTGAAATTTGTTATGGTTGAAGGGGATTAGGTTGAGGGTCAAATTTAAAGAATTATAATTATAGGGAGTAGAGGGTTTAGGGTATAGGGGTAGGGTTTGGTTTAAGGATTGAGGGTTGAGATTGAAATTGAGGGGTTGAGGTTTAATGTATAGGAGTAGAGGGTAGAGGGTTTAGGCTTGAGGTTGAGGAACCTTGAGGGTGTTGGTTGAGGTAGAGGATTGAAATTGCTCTGGGAGTATGAGTCGAGAGATTGGGTTGAGGGTCCATTGGAGTGGAGGTATAGGGGTTGAGGATTAAAGTTTGGAGTTTGAGGTTGAGGGTTTACAGGTTGAGGGTTGGTATTGTAGTGTTGAGTTAGGGTTTAGGGTAGGGAGTGGAGGGAGGTAGAGGTTTGAGGGTTGAGGATTCGGTTGGGTTTATTGTTTAAGGGTTTAAGGGTTTAGGGTTTGGGTTGATGTATTAGGGTAGAGAATGAGGATGGATGGATATGGATGAGGAGAAGAGAGGGACATGTACATATATGAGGTTGGGGATCAATGTAGGATAAAGGGTTGAGAATAGAGGGTATAGTGTTGAGGACTTCTAGGGTTGAGGGATTAGGGTATTGGGTTGAGGGTATACGGTTGAGGGATTAGGGTTGAGGGTACATATGGTTTAAGGATTGGGGTTAAGAGTCCAATGTATAGGGTAGAGGGTATCAGGATTGATTGTTTAGGGTTTGAGGGTTGGGGATTGAGGGATTAAGGTTGAGGTTGAGAATTGAGGTTGGGTGTTTAATGTATAGGAGTGAGGGTAGAGGAGTAGAGGGTTTAAGGGTTGAGGGTTGAGGGTTTAAGGTTGAGGGTAGAGGATTGAGGGAATAGGTTGGGATTAAGTTGAGGGTCAATGTAGTGCGGTATAAGGAGTGAGGGATTAGGGTTTAAGGGTTGAGGGATTAGAGGTCAAGAGGTTGATGGATTAGGGGTAGAGAGTGTACTAAGTGGGTTTAAGGGTTGAGGGATTAGGGTTGAGGGTAGAGGGTTTAAGGGTTGAGGGATTAGGGTAGAGGGTAGAGGGTAGAGGGTATAGGGTAGAGGATTGCGGGTATAGGGTAGAGGGTTCAAGGGTTGAGGGTTTAGGGTTTAGGGTTGAGTGTTTAAGGGTTTACAGGGTAGAGGGTTTAGGGTTCAGGGTTGAGGGATTAGGGTAGAGAAGGAGGGATGAATGGATAGAGAGAAGGAGAGAAGAGGAGGGAGTGACATAGATATATAAGGGTTAAAGATACAATGTATAGGGTAGAGGGTTGAGAATAGAGGGTATAGGATTGAGGACCTATAGGGTTGAGGAATTAGGGTATTGGGTTGAGGGTATAGGGTTGAGGGATTAGGGTTGCGGGCACATATGGTTGAAGGATTTGGGTTAAGATTCTAATGTATAGGGTAGAGGGTATCGGGGTAGAGGGTTTAGGGTTTGAGGGTTGAGGATTGAGGGATTAAGGGTTGAGGGTAGAGGGTTAATGGTTTAGGGTTAAGGGTTAAGGGTAGAGGGGAGAGAGATAGAGGGCATGAGTCAGTGAGAGAGAGACCTGCGAGAGGGAGAGGGGGTGGGAAGTAGAGGCTTGAGAGAGAGAGAGAGGGAGTGAGTGGGAGGGATACATAGATAGAGGGAGTGAGTAGAGGTGGAGAGGGAGATAGAAGGAGGGAGAGAGAGAGTTCTCTAGGTAGGATTGGAGGGAGAGACTTGAGAGAGTGAGAGGGGCTGAGAGAGGGAAAGGGGGTGGCAGAGAGATACTTGAGATATAGGGGTTGAGAGGAAGAGAGAGAGATTCTCTAGTTAGGGTGGGAGGGAGAGACTTGAGAGAGGGAGAGGGGGTGCGAGGGAGAGAAATGGGAGAGAGAGAGGGGGTGAGGGAGAGACCTTAGAGAGAGATAGAGAGAGAGAGTGTGTTCTCTAGTTAGAGACTCTAGAGAGAGATGGAGGGAGCGGGAGAGAGTGAGTGAGTGAGAGTGAGTGAGTGAGAGTGAGGGAGAGAGAGAGTGAGTGAGAGAGAGAGAGAGTGAGTGAGTGAGAGAGGGAGTGAGTGAGAGAGTGAGTGAGTGAGTGAATGAGCGAGAGAGTGAGTGAGTGAGAGAGATAGAGGGTATAAGGGTTAAGGGTAGAGGGTAGATGGGGAGAGAGATATAATTAGGGTTTAAGGGTTGAGGGTATCGGGGTTAAGGGTAGAGGGTAGAGGGGAGAGAGATCGAATGAGTGAGTGAGTGAGAGATATGTATTTGAGAGAGGGAGAGGGTATAGGGGTTGAGAGATAAGGGAGAGACTCGAGAGAGAGAGAGAGAGGGAGGGAGTGGGAGAGATATAGAGGGTAGAGGATAAAGGGTATAAGGGTTAAGGGTAGAGAGTAGATGGGGAGAGAGAGAATTAGGGTTTAAGGGTTGAGGGTATAGGGGTTAATGGTAGAGGGTAGAGGGGAGAGAGATTAAAGGAGCAAGTGAGTGAGAGAGGGAGTTGAGAGAGGGAGAGGGGGTAGGGGTTGAGAGATGAGGGAGAGACTCAAGAGAGAGAGGGAGGGAGTGGGAGAGAGATATAGGTTAGAGAATAGAGGGTTAAGGGTAGAGGGTAGATGGGGAGAGAGATAGAATTAGGGCTTAAGGGTTGAGGGTATAGGGGTTTAGGGTTTAGGGTAGAGGGGAGAGAGATCGAAGGAGTGAGTGAGTGAGAGAGAGGGAGTTTAGAGAGGGAGAGGGTATAGGGGTTGAGAGACGAGGGAGAGACTCAAGAGAGAGAGTGAGTTAGTGAGAGAGAGGGAGAGAGAGGGAGTGAGTGAGTGAGTGAGAAAGAGAGAGAGAGTGAGTGACCAAATATGGGGGTAGACTTTTTAACAAGGTCTTTTGGAAGGTCCATGAGTATGACCACGAAGAAATAATTGACACAATAAAGAGAAGAGCAGACCCAGATGGTTCGTTGGATTAATTTGTAAGTATGCACATTGGTTCTAATTAATTTATACTTGTATGCACATTAATTTGTTTGATGGAAATGATATCATATTCTTTTACTTTTCCTATTTGTAAGTAACGTACTACAAATTGATTGGTGTCCCCTTCCAGAAAATGCAGATTAAATGAGCCATCCAAGAGAATGTCAGCCATAAAAGCAATGCAACATCCTTATTTTGATGATCTTGAAAAATCTCAATCATGATTTCAAGCCATTACAAAAGTGTGTGCAAAGATTGGTGAAGGAATTTCAAGTTATTCATTTGAAGTTAACCTTATCATGAGTAGCTATGATGTAGACATTATAAGAGCATCTCAAATTTCAACTTACTCTATTCATGAGAGGTGTTGTGTGCAATAGGTATCTTGGAACTCGCAGTGAAGATGTATGACCAAGAGTGACTAAGTTGAGAGATTGGCATGCCTATCTGTAAGTTCCTTCCATCTATTTTCGTTTCATTTCCATTTTGGAGGCTCTTTCTTTTTCTATTTTACTTTGCATATTTGTAAGTAAACTACTAAAAATTGATTGGTCTCTCATTGCAGAAAATGCTGATCTATGAGCCATCAAAGAGAATCTCAGCCAAAAAAGAAATGCAACATCCTTATTTTGATGATCTTGAGAAATATCAATTATGATTTGAAGCCATTATAAGAGATTTTGTGAAGCTTAGCAAGGGAATCTCAAGTTCCTCAATTGAAGTTAACCTCATAATGAGAACCTATGATGTATACATTTAAAGATAATCTCAAACGTATGAGTGACATTGTAAAATATTTGTGAGAACGAAGTTCCTAAGGCATTGTAATGAGATTTACTTGTAATGAGATTTACTCAAATATTGTAATTTTGGAGTTCATGTTAGGTGCAGTAGCACCTTGTTCTGTAAATGCCTTCAATAGGAAAATTTGCAAAATTTGAATTTTGAAATGTAAACAATGTGAAAAAGGTCATGTGAAAGTCATATGTAATGTATTCAAAGTCTCAAATAGGTCATTAGGTGATTAGAGAAGTGATATTGCACAAAAGATGTAATTTGGTGTAAAAATGAAAAACTTGCATTAGTTGCATAATTGAAAAATTAGTAAATAAAGGATGATGTTTTCTATATTTGCAACACTTTTCCTTTTTTGTTTCAAGCTTGTGCAGATTGTATAGCACCTTATACTTTGATTATTGATTAGTTTTCAAATGTAAAAATTGAATTTTGAAATGTAAAATGTATGTAAAAGGTCATGTGATACAATAAATATGGTGGTTTGTGGATTGATACAATAGGGGGAGTCCTACAACACACAAAGTCACAATTCCAATCCACGAACACAACTGTCAGGCCATAAACTCCTCACAATTTCATCATTTCTTCAAAATCACTCTTTTCCCTTGTAGCACTGGGAATCAACTCAATCGGGTAACTTATCTCATTGACACCTCATTAGTCCATGACATGAACCTCTTCAGGGACCCATTTGAGCAAACTTTGACATACTCAAAATCCACCTATGATCACTTCAGACCAAAGCACTCAAATTTCACCTTTTCACCGTTTTAGGCTTCTAATTAGCCTCTTTTTCCAAAGCAGTTATACTTGAAACTTATCCAAACCCTAAAAAAATTAGGGAAGGAATTTGAATGTGTCAAAACCTCCAAAACCACAATCAAACCTTTTACATACCACCGTACAAAGGGTAATCCATAAAACCCTTCTTTATAGCCAAAACCCTAGGGGTTTATTGAAAAATTCACTTCCCAATCTACCCAAAAAAAAAAACCTCTTAAAACAAGTTTGAATTGGTCTGCACAAGCTTAATCAAACATGAAATAATGCTGCCTTGTCACAAAACTCACTTTGGCCCACCGAAACCTCCACTTTTCATGAGGAAAACTCATATTTTCACATTAGGGCATCACACCCAACGCAATATTAGATCTCCCCTTCAAAAAAAAGCTTGAAACCACCTATTCCCAACTAAAATAATCCAATTCCACCAATCACAGTAGTCACAGGGGGTGGAATGGGAAAAATTTACATTTATGTGACTTTTAACACCCCAAAAATAGGATTAATAGGGTAGACTAAGAAAATCTGAGATAAAACTCCACAAATTTAAAATAAGACTCTCAAAACTTCTGCAAATGCATTTAATACATGCTATAAGATATTTCCAAAGTTTGTATGTCAAAACACCCCTGTACGAGATCGTACAAGTCTGCCAAGAATGGAAAAATACAAAAATATGATAAAAAGCAATGCTAATCAACTTTTATTGCTTCAAATCTTCAAGATCCCCCTCTCATCGAGTGTTTAAAATATATTTATAATTTTTCTACTTCAAACTAAACTTTCCCAACAGATCTAACTGCCTTTTGAACTCCTTAACTATTCGATCCCTTAAGAGTCCAAAGTGCAAAATGACTGCAAACTTCAACATGTTGTTACTCGGATATCGTGAGGATTAAAAAATTATCGTCTAATCCTATAGGATCATGTTAGGCCCTTCTACAAAATTATCTCTTGGTTTTGGCTATCTCAGAGTGGTTTTCCTGTGGTGGCGGATTTTCACTTGATAGAAAAAGTGTCAAATGCAAGCAATGCAAAGTTTCAAAGTGGTGCAACTTTTGTTCTGTAATTCGTGTGACCAAATGGACCGTTCCAATGTGTTCAAATAGGTATTTTTATGCTAGGTATGGTCCTCTTTCACACCCAACATGCAGAATCGCTCCAAGCTATGTTCAACCAGATTGATCCCTTAAGAGTCCAAAGTGCAAAATGGCTTCAAACTTTAGCATGTTGTTACTTGGATACCGTGATGCTTAGAAACTTTTTGTCTAATTCTACAGGATCATGTTGGGCCCCTCTACAAAAAAATCTCTCGATTTTGGCTATCTCAGAGTGGTTTTCCCATGGCGGCGGATCTTCACTTGATAGAAAAAGTGTCAAATACAAGCAGTGCAAAGTTGCAAAGTGGTGCAACTTTCATTCTGCAACTCATTTGACCAAACAGACTATTCCAATGTGTCTGAATAGGTATTTTTATGCTAGGAATAGTCCTCTTTTGCACCCAAACATGCAAAATCGCTTTGAGCTACATTCATCTGGATCGATCCTTAAGAGTCTAAAGTGCAAAATGGTTGCAAACTTCAGCATGTTGTTACTCGGATACTGTGATGCTTAAAAAATTCTCGTTTGATCCTACAAGATTGCATTGAGCCCCTTTACAAAAATATCTCTCAATTTTGGCTATCTCGGAGTGGTTTTCCCATGGTGGAAAATTTTCACTTGATGGAAAAAGTGTCAAATGCAATCAGTGCAAAGTTGCAAAGTGGTGCAATTTTCGTTCTGCAACTCGTGTGACTAAATGGACTGTTCCAATGAGTTTGAATAGGTATTCTTATGCTAGACATGGTCCTCTTTTATACCCAAACATGAAAAATTGCTCTAAGCTATGTTCAACCAGGTTGGTCCCTTAAGGGTCCAAAGTGAAAAAGGGAAGCAAACTTCAGAATGTTGTTACTCGAATATCGTGATGCTTAGAAAATTATCGTCTGATCCTATAGGATCATGTTGGGACCCTCTACAAAAATCTATCTCAATTTTGGCTATCTCAGAGTAGTTTTCCCGTGGCGGAAGATTTTCACTTGATGGAAAAAGTGTCAAATGCAAGCAATGCAAAGTTACAAAGTGGTGCAACTTTCGTTCTACAACTCGTGTGACTAAACAGACTATTCCAATGCGTCTGAATAGGTATGTTTACACTAGACATGGTCCTCTTTCACACCTAAACATGTGGAATCACTTCGAGCTATGTTCAACCGAATCGATCCCTTAAGGGTCCAAAGTGCAAAAGGGAAGCAAATTTTGACGAGCTATTACTCGAAAACCATGATGCTTACAAACTCTCCGTCTAAGCCTAGATGATCGTGTTGGGCCCCTCTACAATAAACTCTCTTATTTTTTGTTATCTCAGAGTCATTTTTGTGTGGTGTCCAATTTTCACTTGATGGAAAAAGTGTCAAATTGAAGCAGCATAAAGTTGCAAAGTGGTGCAACTTTTGTTTTGTAATTCGTGTGACCAAACTAATTGCTCCAACGCATCCTGGTAGGTAGGTTTATGCTAGGCATGGTCCTCTTTCACACCCAAATATGAGGAATTGATCTGAGCCATGTTCAACTGGCTTGATCCCTTATGATGGCATGCAAAACAATGGAAAAGAGAAACATACACACAACGGTTGAGAAGTCTGAGTATTCCACACAAAAAGTGTATGATCATTGGTGCAAAGCACCTTGTTCCTCTATTTGATGAAGATGCTGTAGTTCAGTGGTTTTAGTCATTATAATGTCAAATAAGGCCATGATAGGCCATTTTGTAATCTTGCTTTTAGTTTTGAGTTAGTGTGGGGTCATTTGAGTCAATTTTGTAAGTACAAATAAGAAAATAGCATTGGTAAAGGAATTGGAAGAGATTACTAACGTTGTGCCTATTCAAAATTCAGAATTTAGGCCTTAAAAGCAAGGCTAGACGAGGTGAAAAGAAGAATTTTTTTGAGAATAAGTTAGAATAGGTTGGAAATAGGGTGAGTTTGTAGAGTTTGATGTGTTCAAATGGTCTGCAAGGACAAGGGAGGTCAAAATTATGTTATGGCATGATGCCTTAATTGGGAATAAAGGGGTTTTGAATGAAAAAGAGAGGTTTGAGGGAGTAAAAGTGGGTAAAGTCAAGAAGCAACATAATTTGGTAAATGTTGCCCAATTGTGTTTTCCAATTGGAGGAGTGATTGAGAGCATGCTGCTTTGTTAAATGGACCTATTCGAGGGTCTAGGACAGCATTGAGTCCATTTCTTATTTGTATTATAAATTATAACTAGCTTTCTCCCAAGTCCATTTCATATACAAGAAATTATATGGCAAAAATTTGACATATAAATCTTTCGACGTGTTTATATGGTGACACATCAAGAACAAAACAATTCATTTTGCACTATCAAGATTATGCTTTGAAAATGTTTAAATACTATTGAAGATAAATGTTTGTATGATAATGTGCCAAGAAGTTAACTACTTCATCTACTTTGAATATTATGTTTTGCAAGTGTTGTGAAGATTATGTATCCTTTGCTTAATTGAGTTGTTCCAATCAAATGATTAAATATATTAAAATATTTTTATGAATCATTTCATGGAATACTAATTGAAAATGTGTTTTTTTCTTTTAGATAAAGTTGTTTAGCATCAATCAATTAATATTCAAGACAAACCATGAAGGAAAACAATGATCAATGCTAGGGCTAACCAATTAATAAGCATACACGTGAATAAGTCAAGCATGTACATGTGAGTAAGGGAAGCACAAGTACTCAAAAACACGTAAGCCTTGAAGTATACACATGAATACATAATATACAAAAATTAATACAAAGTATATGCACGAATACAAGGTATACACATGAAAACACGTAATTCACAAAGTATACATTGGAACACACGTAAGTTGTAAAGCATACAATTGAATACACATAACTCATATCTATTGAACGATCAATTTAGAATGCAAATATGGACACCATCAATAAAAAATATTTGTATTAACCAAATAGCCATGTAGGCATACATCAATATATGTCGATATAAGTATGAAATATAGGTAAAAAATATCCATATAGGCTTACGAGAATGCCATATAGGCATACAATGTCAAATATATCCAATATAAAATATGTACAAAAATGCCATGTAGGCATACAACAAAGTAATCTGGAATCAAAATTCATTGCTCTCCATGCTCTATAAATAAATTCTTTCCCTTTCTTGTCGATCGGATGGAGATAGGTTTGTCACTCATTTGTGTTGTGCTCGAGGAGTGCTCCTGCTCCTCCTCCTAGTGTTTAGTTCATGGTGAAGTTTTAACTGTTACAATAAGAAGTAAAGACATTAATATATAGAAATTACATTATAAAAAATGATATATTTAACAAAATAATCACTTACCGCCATCTCATGATCTCTCTCCATGAGGGAAATATTCACATGTCCATGCTCAGGCATGCTCAAGCCCTATATAAACTAACATCTATAACTGTTACTCAACTTTCACCTACGGGCTTAATCAGGTAGGGTAACCTTTTTTTTCAAGTGTTCATGAAGGCCAACTGGAGGAACATTTCTATCTGGGTTACATATTTTCTAACTCATTTGCTTCTTGTGCAACTACAGGGAGATTTAGTTTTTAATTCAACACATGGATTAAATGTGGCTCCCACAAGGGTTGAGCTCAGCGTGCAGGTATTTAGTTTTGGGTGGGTATTCATCTTATGTTTTTGCTTTGTTTTTTCCCATTTTTTGTTTTGTTTTCTTCATGCCCTTTTTCCCTTTGTTCTATCGGGGGTGGAACCAAAACCAAGACTGAACTTTGGAACTTTTCTGAAGTTCTAGGTTTTGGTCCCATCCCGGTTCCGGTTCTGCCGGGTTTTCTTTGTTTGTCTATCCCTTTTTATTTTGTTTTGTTGGAGGTAGACTTGGGTCAGAATCCAAACTTGAAACTTGATGAAAGTTTCAGTGTCAGATTTGGTTCCACCCACGCCCCTGTTGGTGTTGCTCGGGATCGGTTTTTGTTCTGATCCCGTTTTTGTTTTGGCATCCTTTGGTCTTTGTTTTTGTGTGCTTTGGGTTTTCTTTTCCTTAGGCACTTTTGTTCATTTTTCCAGACTCGGGGTCAGAACTGAAACCAAACTTGGAACTTTTCCAAAAGTTCTAGTTCCTTTTTATGTTCTGGTTCTGATCCCGGTTTCGCCCTTCTTTTCTTTGCTTTTTCGCTACCAATGGTCGGGGGATGTCTCCTCCTCTTTGTTCTTCCTTCCTTCGTGCCTTGTATTTTTCCAAGAGCGGGATCAGAACAGAATCCGAAGTTGAAACTTCAGAAAAGTTTCAGGTCTAGATTTGGTTTTGATTCCGCCGGCTCTTTGGTTTTTCCCCCATTCCAACTCCTGTCCCGGTTCCGCTGGTCTTGTTCTTTTTCCTTTGTTCCTTGTATTTTGTTGGGGGTTCTTTCTCCCATTCATCTTTCTTCCTTCTCATCCTTTTCTTCTTCTTTTGAGCTTTGTTGGGGGCGGGACCGAGTTAGAATCCAAACCAAAAACTTGAAGAAAGTTTCAGTATCGGATTTGGTCCCAACCCCGCTTCTACCAGGATTCGTCTGTTTTTGCTTTCGTTCCCGTTCCGACCCAGTCTTGGTTCCGATGTTGTCTTGGCTCCACCCCCGCCTATTTTGAAGGGTCTCGGTGAAATATTTGAGTTTTTTGTAAATTCTCCCCAACCTGATGGTGTCTTGCCGAAGGATGAAAGGCTCAGTGAAAGGTCCTGCTGACAATGGAGAGTCTTGCCGATAGCGATGGACTTGCCAATCAAAAAGGATATCGATATGACTCTTGGCACCCGTTGTGACCTCTTGCTGAATACATGAAATCTTGCCAACCCGATAGGGTAATGCCGAAGGGAGGTGAGCTCGGGGAAACTTTTGCAACCTAATATGAGGTCTTGCTAATAGTTGTGTGTCACACCGACTGCTGCTGTGAAGTCTAATCGCATTGGGGAGACACGACTAGTGTCTCACTGACATGCGATCCTCTTGAACGACCTTTGATTACCCAAAAATATTATGTGGTGTACATTCCACCAATCAGATGGAGCTAGGGATGGACCATGGGCCGTTTGACTATTTGACTCCCCCCTGCGAACATGATCGATAGAGCATGATGACATCGATCTACTCTGGGATTAGAGGTGATCAGTCAGTAATGACGCTTGAATCTATCAGGGAAATCTGATGCTACTTCTTGAAGGGGGCCAACTTGCAAAAAGATCTAGAGTAGGAGGAGAGCCAAAGGGAGAAGAAGCCGTGAGTGATGATAATAGTTGGAGCGTCGGATGGTAAGAGTGGATCGGTATTAATGACCATGCCACAGAGCATTCAAAGTGGCTCTAACCAAGTCTTGAGCCTGGACACGAGGGCCGCGAAGTTAATACGATGGTTGGAAAAGATCTCAAGGCCATGCCCAGGAGCAAGCTTTCACCAACATGAGCAGGGTATGCACATTTAATGCTCATTGACTTCATTCTGAAGGGTTTCTAGGGCCAATGATTCCAGCAGTAAGAAATGAACCATTTGTGGCTTTTAACCAAGGTAGCCCACTGAATTTGACTCAGCATGATGAAATCCCTATTGTTGCCCTAAGAGGTCTACCATATTTTTATGGGGAGGATTATAACACCCCAATAGAGCATATAAAAGATGTTGCCAACTTGTGTACTATTCACCATGTGATTGAAGAAAATGTTGCACTCAGATTGCTAGCGGCGTCCTTCAAGGAAAAAGCATGACAATGGTTCAGAGGCCTGCCTGTCAACTCCATAGCCACATGGGATGAGTTAGGCAACCAGTTGTGAATTTTTTTTGAAGATAAATTAGACCACTTGTCATTGGTGGAGCAGTTGTCTACAATCAAAAGAGCTCCACATGAAGTTATGTTAGATTTCAATCACTGTTTCTAGAGGATGTGGGATATAATCCCACAAACGGTAAGACCTATTACTAATCATGCATTTTTATACTACTTAAGAGCTTTAAATAGTGATATTTTTGTAATGATTCAATCAATGGGAGGTGATACACTTCCTGCAGCATATTGTGTAGCTATTAGAGCTGAAAACAGCCTCATACAGGCTGGTAAAATTTCCCCAAGACCACCTATGCCAATATTTCCCGCTTTTCAGCCTCCAACCCCTATGCAGTTACCTCCTTTGGCTGTTATTCCAAGTACACCAGCATTGCTAACACCTGATACCCAGCCTAATGGTCAATTAAACACATTTCCAGTTCAGTCTAATGAATTACAAGAGATTAAAGGCCTTCTAACGACCTTTGGCAATGAGATGGTTAATCTAAGAAAACAACAAAATCAAGGTTTTAAGTCGTATCAGCCCTCATTTCAATCTAATTAACAATAGAATCAGACCAATAGACCACCTTATTAGCCTTATAATCAAGGCCATAAGTTTACTCCTAACCCGAGGACACATCAAGCTTATGACTTCGGCATTGCAAGCAATTCCAAAGAGCTTGCACCTATCCAGAACAACTTAGTTCAAGATTATGAATGGTGCTTTCTGTGTAGTCAACCCCATAATCAGAGTACTTGTATAAATGGGATGCTTAACCAAGCCTTGATGGTTCAGAATAGTTCAGTAATACAGTCTAGTGTGCTTGAAGCAGTTGAAGTACAACAACAAGAGCAGCAGACACATGAGTCTACATTCCTAAACTGGCAATGGGAAGAATTTTATGGAGTGGTCCACGCTAATTCTTCAATTGCAGATAATACACACAGTAAGAAGAGGGCAATAGATGAAGGACATCAACCTAATACAATTCAGACTCAATTGAATCAAGGGATGAACAAGAATTAGAATGCTCATGGCTCATCAAAAGCTGACCAGATTCGAATGCTACTAAGGGGCCAACCTTTGGTAGGCAAGCAACAATCAGATTCATCAGCCTAGGTGCCTTCAGTTAAAGGTGATGTTATTCCTCCCAAAGGTCAAGTTAAACCTGCTACATCTTTCAATATATTGGAGCATATGAAGAAAATTAATGTACCCATGTCAATATGGGATTCTTTGAGTATTCTGGGTCAAAAGGACTTGCTTCAATCTGCCTTATTAGGTTTGAGTGTCTCAGATGAGCCTAGTGTAGAAAAGGAGAAGGTTGTGTTGGCTAACACTACAGTTGGTAATAAAAAACAACAAGCTGCTAAGGCCAAGCTGCCTCCTTTTTATTTATCATTGATTATAGGAGATCATCTGGTTCACAATTGTATGATTGACTCAGGGGCTAGTAGTTCAGCTATGCCCAAGCAAATTGTTGATAAATTGGGAATTGAATATGAGCCACTAGAAAAGGGGGTAGTGCAATTAGATGGTACTGTTGTGAACATAGTAGGAGTCATTAAAAATTTGAGCTTAACTCTACATGCATGTCCCAATTTTGCAATACCTCAGGATATATACATTATTGAGTTTCCCTTGTACTTTGCCCTTTGTTTATCTAGGGATTTTACGGCCAAGATAGGTGGTTACCTATCCTATGATTGGTCTCACATGCTGTTCAGAACTAGATATGGCACTAGAACCACTATTAAATCAGAACCCATATCCAAGGTTCATGTTGAACCTTACAATCCATCTCCTATCAATGCCAACTTGTTTACAAGTGAACAAGTGGAGCAGCTTGCTATTCAAGAGGCTGAGATTCAAATAGAAGGAACACCAAATATTCTTCCTAAAGAGTGGGAACCTCAAGATCATAAGGTGGGCACAGGTAAGCAGTTCGAAGAGGTCAACATCAGTGTTTATACGATGCATGAGACTGATTCTTTTATGCCTAATATTGAGAAGAACAAGGAATAGCATAGTGAGCAGCATGAAAATGATCTGTGGGAGTTGTATTTTGATGGCTCAAGGAGTAGGATAGGTGTTGGTGGTGGATGTATGTTGGTGTCACTAGAAGGTCAGAAGTACTATCTAACTTTCAAGTTCTATTTTAGCTGCTCTAATAATTCTGCTGAATATGAAGCTCTAGTCCAGGGCTTGGAGTGGGCGAGACAAAGAGGTATCAGTTGTCTAAAAGTTTATGGTGACAACGAGTTGGTTGTCAATCAGGTGAGAAAGCTTAATGTTGTTAAAAATGATATGCTCAGGTCTTACAGGAATAGGGTATGGGACCTCTTAGAGGGATTTGAGGCATTTAATCTAATTTCCATTCCTAGAGCTCAGAATAAATATGCTGATAGATTAGCTGTTGTAGGAGCTGAACATGATATTCCAAAGGAGATTTGCAGTGATAAAACTAATCAACATATCAAGATTGTAGTTAGGCCTATTGTGCCTGATAATAATATACACTGGCAAGTCTTTGATAGTGACCAACATATTGTCAGTTTTGTAAGAGAAGAAGCTGAGTTCTCACATACCAATCAGGACAAGCTATAGCACCAGTACAGTGACTAGATTATCTAGTTAAAAAACAACAAGCTTCCCAAAGGCCTGGTCACTTTAGAATCCATTTTTAATACTAATGACGAAGCTAGAAAACCTAAGGGGAATATTCAGGTTCAACAAGATCACTACGAAGAGGTCGAAGTTTTGAAAGAAAAGCTTCTTAAGTTAGGCAAGGTATGTACAGCTGAAGAGAAGCATGTTTTTATTCATCTTTGTCAAGAATTTAATGACATCTTTTCCTGGAAATATAGTGATTTAAAGGGATTTAATCCCCAGCTTGCTCAACATACCATTGAGCTTGAGCTTAATGTCAAACATGTTAGGAAAAAGCAGAGGTCCTTGAATCCTAGGTTAGAACCTTTTATGAAAAAGGAGCTAGATAAGTTGATTGAAAGCAGCATTATTTTCCCCATCAAGCATACCTCATGGGTTTCAAACCTAGTACCAGTAAGAAAGAAAAATGGTGAAATAAGACTTTGCGTAGATTTTCATGACTTAAATAGGGCCTCCTTAAAGGACCGTCATCCTCTGCCTTCTATGGAGCATATACTTCAGGTAGTTTCCGGATCTAAAAGGTTTTCCTTATTAGATGGCTATTCTGGTTA
>VDFB02066621.1:49357-67935 GCA_007258455.2 Sequoia sempervirens | reverse complement strand
ACACAAATCTATTAAGTACAATTCATTAGTTAAAATATTTATTCTATTACTTGCGTGTAGGTTTGAGTAAATCCACTGGCATTGGGAGGTGTTCCCTGGAGACCTCCAATATTAGCTTGTTCAACATCCAAAATCACATATTAAAATACCATTCGTAAAACAATGCTATTAACATGTAATAAATTTATAATTGTTTACTAGTTACATACCCCATCGATAGGTGTACTGCATAAATAAGTAGGTGGAGGGCTGGTGTATCCAGTCTCAACACTGTGACCCTGCAATTTTATTAAAATCATAAAACTAAATTAGTTAATCTTGCATTTCAAAATCAAAATTTAATAAATTAAGTTCAATGAACATGCTAACTTTTACCTAACTATCAATGCCATATGCCTCATGCAAAATGTTAGCTGCCCTCTCCATCTCCATAGTTGCAGATGGATCCTACGTAGCAACCTCCTTGAGTGTCGGTGGAGTCATATGAACAAGTTGCCCCGCAAGATTGACACACATGGGTTCGAAGGCCACCACTCGAAGACTCCCCTGGATGGTGTTGTAGAATATGGCTAGTATGATGGATGCCACTCTGGGTCAAAGTGTTGATCACCTACAATGTCTCTATGTTAGCACTCTCCTTCACAACAGAAGGCATAACAACGTGCTCACGAGGCAGCCTAGCGAGAGCTCATCTCCCTTGCCATGTAGGATCTGGCTGTGCATTGGGTCTATCCTGAGTTGACCCCCCACCTCTCCCCTAGAAGTCCCTCATAGAAAAATAATTTGGGAATTTTTTTAATGTGAACTCACTGTATAGTTTCCTAAGGAAATACTACGGGACTTCTCAATTGTTGCACAGTGGGTAATCAAAGACCCTATACCACCTATTATAAAAATAGTTCCTAATCCATTGGTGGTGGAACCAATGAATAGGAAATCTCTTCGCATTGAGGGTAAGATTTTGATTTGTAAGTGGGTCAGTGAATAATGAGCACAAATCACCTTTTGTAATTTTTAAATCCTTTACATCTTTATATGATCCACATAATAAGCCCTAGCCGCTTGCCTCTTATCTTGCCATCTAGTTATTTGTTTACTAATTGAATCTACATTTTTTAACATATCTTTCAATGAACTTGCTAGGGTCATTCTTTCTACGGTTGAACCATTTGGATCACTCAACCTACTGATTAAATCCTCAATTTTTTTTTTGTTGTTCTCAACTTCACTCATTAAATTTTGTTGAGTGCCAGGAGGGTGTTGAGTCATTGGTGGAGGAGGTTTTTGTTGTGGTTAATTTTGTTCTTGAGGATTTGGTTGATCTTCTTGTTGAGGATTTTGAGGGTTTGTAGGTTGGTTTACATCTCCTACAAATTCAAAAAAAAAAAATCAAATACAACCTAAAACTAACAAATTCAAAACAAAAAGCAAACAATCCTTACCTCTCACACCTCCTCATCATCATGGCACCATCCTTGAGAAGAAATAGCAACCATTGGTGAATTTTTTTGCACAATACCTCCTCCTAGAATGCGAGTGCGACAAATAGAGGTTTTGGTTGCGGGCACAACAAAAAAAATAGTTGAAATGTAGGATGAATGAGTTCACTTTTTTTTTTTGCTTTTAACATGTCATAATGTGAGCGCATTATAACACGCTCGCATTATGGGCTTGTTGTGGCCTAGCCTTAGGCTCGTCCCACCAAGTCATAATGCAAGTTCATTACAACGCGATCATGTTATGACTTTTCAAAACTTTTTTTTGAAAGTGGCCACAAATTAGCTACCCATCTCCATGTGCCCGCCCATATCATACACTTGAATCAGGTATAATAACACTGCTTCGTCTTGAAACCCATCCTATTTTCATTTAATTAATTAAATTAGCCTACCTAATTAATTAATTGTATCATTTGCATATATTAACCTAATTAATTTAATCGTGTTAATTCACCCCTTTTCATGCAAACATTTTGTCTCATAAAATTAAATAAGTCAAATTATTTAATTTAAATCTCTAAGTCTTCTTATTTAATCAAATAACCCTAAGTTATTTAATTAAATGTCATTCCACCTTTCCCCCATTCATTAAATCATTTTATTTAATGAATATCATCTAAATTCTTCTATTCCCCTAATTGCATAATTAACATTGTTTAATTATCAATTACCTAATTAATCTAATTCCCCCCCCACTTGCAAGGGAATATTCCTCATTTGCACATTCCTCCAAAAAGGGAATATTCCCATGGAATATTCCTTTGCACAAATTTAATTTGGTTTTAATTATCTAAATAGTTTTTTTCCCTCACCCAGGAATATTCCAAAGAATATTCTTTTCTCCTCACTTATTTGAAAAAGGGGAATATTCCTTTTTATAACAAACTCACTTAGCTTCATATGCAAGTTAACTCCAAACTTCTTGTGCAAGTTAACTTTGACCTCTTGAATAGGTCAAAAGTGTGTTTGTTTGAGGGAATGTGAACCCTTGATTAAATCTCATCATTGATTCTCATCTCTTGATGAGAATTCATGATCCATGCCTCCAATTTTCTCCATCCTTGACTGTTGATTAGCCTTTTTGATCTCAACCCTCCATTTCTCATTTTCTTTCCTATAAATAGATCACTATTTGGAGACAAATGGATCCATCTTTAAACATCAAACTTATGTTGTTAAAATCACTCACAATCACACTCATATTTAGCACATATTCAACATATTTTAGTTCAATTAATTGCATAATATGAGCATCTTGTCATTGCATATTTTAGCTCAATTATTGTGTAATGGTAACAAAAGCACTTATATGAGCATGACCTACATACAAATCCTTGCCATTGAAATACTATCCATCCAAGGATAAAACAAGCAATGTAAGGATTTGAGCAATATAAGTCCAAAGGGTTATTTTATAATGGTATTGGAATCACCATAAGAGCACAACCAAGGAATGCATTCTTGTGACTATAATTATGTGATCCATAACTCTATTGGTCATGTGGCACAATTGTGCTATAAAAAATACAAGATGCATTCATGTGTGACACAAGTATAATGTGTATATTTTGTGATAGAAATGGAGGCACTCATATGAGCACAATTCATGTACAAATTAATCATTTTCATCACAATTAGGTGCCAATTATCATTGGGTTGCATTCAGGTTGACTCAAGTTTAATAGGTTACAATGTAATGATAGCATGATCCAAGGGCGATTACCTCTTGCTGCAATAAAGAGCCTATAACTCTGGTTGATATGCAGAGTGGTTGTGTTATATGAATTATGTAGTGCTTCAAGTACAACCCATGTTTAATGAGCTATTCTAGAGAGTGATCAATAGTTTCTGAACCTTATGAATGTTACTTAAAAGTGTACAACTTAAACTACATACCAAGTTTGTTACATACTTGAATGCAATCTTGGGTCACCACAAACTATACTAATATGATCTGCTAATAACCATTATGGGAAGTATTAAAGCAATACCCATGCTATATAGGATACATTTCCTTGATCAAGCTTATGTACCTTAATGATTAAACACAAGCTTCCCACACAATCTAGGATACAATCCAAGATCATACCACACCTTGTCAAGAAAGCTAATTTTTTGACCCAAGATTTAAGGTTGTTTTTTAATACCAATAGAAGCATTGGTAAGAGCATGACTAGGGTACAAACCCTAGGCCTCCATAGAAACGTAAACCATAACTCAACAACAAAAAAACCCAATACCAATTTTTTTAAATACCCATATAAAGAAAACACCCAATGTCCTTTTTTTTAAGTACCAAGACAGTCAATAACAAAGGGTTCACCGAACATCAATTTTTGTAATGCCTGAGAAAAATGATAACAAAATAAAAATTTAGAAAACTGTTTATAATACCAAAAAAGGTTGAGACCTCATTTGTTTCTCAAAAAAAACATTATCTTGATAGAGAAAAATATCTAGTACCATTTTTTTAAATACCCATTTCAAGTGGCATCGAAATACCCAAACAACTAGTGGATGGTAGGGCAAGCGATCCTCCATGGTGGAGGAGGGAAAGGGCATGGTTTCCATAGTGGTGTTCGGCTGGGGGTCCTTGGTGCCAAGTTGGCAGACTTGCATGATGGTTGGAGTTGGCTTGTCTTGTCGACAAGTTGGGTGTACGTTGTCAAAATTTTTTTTCACTTGTTTCAATGTATTGAGATGATCATTTTAAATGGAATGGCAAGCTCCTATCTTAGCGATGAAATTTTGCATGTCGGGTGGGAGTATGATTGTGGTGGGTGGCGGCGCTTTGGAAGTATATGTTTATTTAATACAAGCTCAGCTCAATTTTGGTCTTAATTTTTTTTCTGAAATTGTGTGGTGGTTGTAGTTTTCTATGTATCTCTTGTTGAGTGTTTATGGTAAGGGGCAGAGAATGGCAAAGAGCTCCAAATTTATCATTAGGGTTTTGGTGGCGAGCCTTGCTTGGTTCAGGGCTGACACCCCAATCTCTTTGCAGTCATGAGCAAGACATGCTTCTTTTAGGGAGGTTACAGACCAGAGATTGAAGCGAATTCTAGTGAATTATGATCTGTTGGTGCTCGTGGCCATGAAAATGGTGTTGGGTTCCGGTCATTTGGAGTGCAGGGAGTATGGGAGAGACAATTTGCATGTCTCTTCCCATTTCCTTCCCTCTCTTATGGACAATCTGGAGCTGAAGGCGGAAGCAAAAAGGCTGTTGGTTAAATTGTTTAGGGTGGATTTGGTTGAAAATGTTGATGAGGTTCTCCATGTGGTGATAGAAGGTAGGGGATGTTCAAGGCCTTGCGACGTGGAAAGGGTGAGCTCGGAGGAGATGGTGAAAATATATCCCTTCCTTTTGGATTTACAGGGATCAGGTCTGATGCGACATCGGTCGATTGCAGCGGTCATGATTATCTTTCTCAAGAAGTTGTTCAGGCTAATGGCAATTGATAGTGTGGAGTGAAAGGTGGAATTTGAAGATTTCGCTATACTGAATAAATTTTTGTAAGGTGGTGAAGTCTTTTTTTTGGTTCGTCGTCGCTTGTTCTAGTTTGTTTGGTTTTTAGTGGCTATGGCTGTGTAAATGCCATTGAAGAGGTTTGGTTCGGTCTAATTTTGGTTGCCATGGATGTGTAGATGCCTATAATGTGGTTTGGTTTTGTTAATTGACTAGTTTCTCGGTGGTTTGTTAGATATTTAGAAAGATTTTGTTAGTTGCTTTAAGGGCTGGTTTTTAATGGTTTTTCAATTTACCATCTTTCTTGCATGGTAGATGATTGTATTTCGGTTTCTAATATCAATAAAATACTATATTATGTATAAAAAAAAAAGAAATACCCAAACAACCAATAAAAAGGGTACCGAGCATCAGTTTTTAAACATACCCTGATATCTAATAACAAAACAACCAGCATCATAATATTCAAATAGCCAAATAGTACTTCATGAAAACACCCAACATCAATTTTTTCAAATACCCAAAAAAAATTAAGAATGGTTTTGTTACCTCTGAGATAATTCACAACAGAAAAACTCAAAATCCTCAAGACATACTTCCTGGTGGGGAGTTGTCTGATAGAAGGATAGATTTGGCCACATTCTAGACCCGTACCTTGAAGCACTGCTGGCAAGAGATTCCTCCACTAGGAAATCCCTTTGATTATTGCTCAATATCTCCATATTCAAAACCCTTCAACCTCTATTTGTTTTCCTAGACTATTTCTTCTAACTAAGTAGTAGTTAAAAACCATGGGAAAATGGTGGTATCATATAGTTTGGTTTTTGTTAGGAATATATATATATATATATTTGTATGCATAGGTGTCAACTAAAGCTTAAATTGATGGCTAGGAAGATTTTCTCTCAAACAACAAAGTTTGATGCAAAAAACTAGTCATTTATAGCTGTGTTGCAAAAAATGAGTAGAATTTAGTCATTTTTAGTTGTGACTAAAATTTTTAGTCATATAGTCATTTTTTTGGAAAATTCTACTAGTGTATAAGATCCTTGCAAAGCCTATGTAAGGTGTATTTCTAGCATAATAAAGGAAATATATGGGTATGCTCATGGATTACTAAGTAGAATCACTTAATATTTTTCAACGATTTATTGTTTTTTCTAAATGCATGTGTAGAGCCTGGCTTACTTGCACGTTTTGAAAGGCATGGTCTTTTGTGGTGTTTTGATTAAGGTATCACCTTGGTTTTATTTATTCCATATTTTGTATGAATAAAGAGAGTTTTTTTCCCAAATAGATAAAGGAACCAATTTATTATTGGCTCCTTCTCCCCATCATGCTCTACATACTCAAAACAAATCAATATAAAGATCTTTTAATTTTATCCTTTCTAGTGTGTTCCAACTACCATCTTTAAATGCATATAACAACATAAGGGGTTATAAAAAATCACATTATTAGATACCCATATTGTAGATTATCTTTTCTAATAAGGTTCTTGACTTTGAATATTTCAAACCAACATATAGGCATGAAATGCCAACCAAAATAAGGTGCACTATGTAGTGGGTATGGTTTGTATCAGGATAAGTGTTGCTTTTATGGTGATATATGTTGCAACACTTATGAAATCCCTCCCTTGGTTTAGAAAATCTATAAGTGAAGGAGGTCTTAGCCACTTCAATAATTAGTCTTGAGTTTCCCAACTTGAACATATGTTTTTGGATATTCTTCCCAAGTTTGACATCCCTAGCACTTGAAAGACTATCTAGCCTTAGGGATTTGGGAGCTATAACCCATATCACCAATAGTACATACACTATCTTCTATTTTGAGGACATGGTTAATACATGTGTGAGACTAAAAGTCTCATTTTAGTGAGAATTGAACACAAATACAATTATGGTGATGATTATGGTGTCATGGATATTCATGTATGTTTGATCATTGACACAACATGATCATGTATGCAATTGATAGGATTGAGTTATAATATTGTATTAATTCATGATTATAGTTAGTAGTGTATTTTATTTTTATGAGGTTTTTATTATCTCTTGGATGCTTAATTGGTTTGTTGACTATGATTACTCATCTATGAATTTGTGTGTAAAATTAGATCTAGAGTTGATTTGGTGTTTGATTCATGAGAGAGTACAAGTTAAATCTTTTTTGTTATCTTCATTTACAGGCTACTAATCTAAGAAGATCATACTCTAATACCAAATTAAGGAAGCAAGGTGTTTGGAAATTCTTCCTAAGCTAATTTTCAAGAGGTTATTGTGTAAATTTTAGATCTTTATAAGTACATAAATAAGAAACACATATATAACATAAATAAAATTAGACCACAACACAAGTGTACATGTGGAAAACCATTTTAGGAGAAAATTTCCACATTCCAAAGCATGGACCAATTATATTATTATCAAAAAAGGTTATGATACAATTGAAGGGACACACCCTTATAGAAACATCATCGACATACAACTTTGGAGACATTATAGTAGCATAACAATGCCTATAAATAAACAATCAAACATCTATATCAATTTCCCAACAAATAGGATAATTAATTCATAAAATCATCAAATGGTAATATAGATATGAGCTAAAACCACCCAAGAATATGGAAACCAAATACCTAGTTAGAAAACTAACACCTAAATATCAAGATGAGCTCACAAGTTAAAATTAAAATATTCCTTTCACCTATTGTAAGCACATCATAATCCACTCAACACCTCAAGATTCCATTTTGACTTCATTATCTCCATATAAAGATGATATATGATGTGTCATAACATGTTTCATAATTTGATCAACAAGTGTAACTCCCTCTTATAACTCATTTTTGTGTCTTAATTTTTTTATATTTCCAATGTAGGAGGCCCAATTTTTTGAGGCCATAACTTCTTATTCATAACACATTTGGGGATTTTTTTAAAAAAAATTCAGATCTCAAAAATAACTATGCAACATGGACTTGACTCCAAACAACCCAAAATTTTAATATTTCCCAAAAATGAAGTCTATAGATTGTTTTCTATTTCATAGTCTAAAAATTGCATTGTTTAAATACTTAATATTAGGAGAAAGGTTGAGACACCTTTACTAAAACTTTAAACATTGATGCTATATCAGAATTCACATGATACATGCGATTAGTTGATAGAAAATCTTCCCCTAAAATCATTTGGATGAAATGAATAATAATGCCATATTTCATCTTGAACACCTTTCTCAACATGAAATCTCAAATGACCATTAAAAATAAAATCTATTTTTTTACCAATCTCATATTTGAATCCAAAACTCAAAGATTGTTCTATATTTCTAGAAAAAATAATAGTGAAGTAATAAAAATTTTGTGATTGACATGCCACCTTCAATTATTATTAATAATTAATTCCAATTGTGTCACATTACTTGGCTCATCATAATTTCTTATGGTTCCATATATTATACATGCTTCATAAGACACTATTTAATCAAACATGATTCGTGTGTGTTGCCAAATCTTTCCTACCCCTAGCCTTAATGAGTGAATAGTAATCCTTGATCCATATTTTATTATAATTATAAGGTGGACTCAAAGTTATTACAATTGTTAGCTTTCTTTCCATAATACATTTAGAATCCTCACCAATTGCATAGTTTTCCATTCCATCGAAGTTGCCACAAAGAATAATAGGAACAAAAATTTATTACAACTCCAAATAACCTTCCATGAACAAGAGAGAAGAAACAAAAAAATCTATATTTCCAAATAATAATACAAGCGTACAATTGGATGCAAAATCCAAGATGTTGTAATGTACAAATGAAGCCTTGATTATAAAGGAAAATTGAGAGATAGGACAACATATGATTATGAAAATTCTCATAATCATATGGTGTGAGGCATAAAAAAGTGTTCCCTAAAAGTGATCTATATAAGATAAAAATCCTAGGTGTGAATAGGTCCTAGAAATGAATTAGTTAGGTGCTAAACCCTATTCACACAAATACCCGACTTAAGTGCAATTTTGGGAGGAACAACTTAATGCAAAAATGCAAAGATAGGTTCCAAAAATAAGCCCTAATAAGGTATCAATGTAAAAAATCTCTCACAAATAGAGAAAGGGAGAAAAATCATAGGAAAAAAAATCCTCTCCAAAAGAGAGAATAAAATGTGAAGGGGGACTCAAGAAAATATCTCAAGGACAACTTCCTTCACTTGAAGCATCAATCATAATTGAAGACATCAAGATAATGTCAAAGGCTTAGTGAAGATGTTCACAACCTTCTCTTTAGTATGCAAGTACTCCAAACTGAGAACTCCATCCTAGATGAAATGTGAATGAAATTTTAATTATTGCACCAAAGTAGTGGGATGATTAGGATCAAACCTAAACTTGGTCATCAATCTTTGAAGCCAAAGAGTCACACAGTTTTCCTTACACCTTAATACTCATAATATATAAATGGTACTAAAATAATCATCTACTCCTTAAAATACCATACAACTATTCCATAACCAAGGAAAAAAACTAGAAGTGGACTTTTGATCATCAACATCACTAGCCTAGTCAAAGTTGGTGAAGTCACCAATTTGAGAAGTTCTCAATGTATAGTGAATATTAAAATGTAAGTGGCATGGATATGCCTTAAGATACATTTTACTAATTTTGTGACTCTTGTGAGGCTCCTACGAGAAAAATGGGACAATTCCTACTACAAAATAAATATAAGGGTGACTATGTGTCAAGTACAAAACACTACCAATCAAATAATACAAAGTATCATAAACTTTGGGAGTAGTGCAACTAGTAGATAGTCAAAACCTAACAAATAGTTAAAAATATTAGTGTTGTGTTGTTTTTGGATGATAGTATTCCTACTAATATTAGCAAAATTTTCAAGAGGGAAAAATATAAAGAAGTGTTTAATAAAGAAGACGGGTTTTACAATGTGGGTCTAAGGAGGTCAAATGGGATCATGGCTATTATAAATCCCACCCCAATTGTTAATATTGACATATGGGATTTAAGTGAGTCCAATGATAAGGAATATATTGATAGTATTTCTACTGGTGAGAGGGAGAATTCATAGGATTCTTGTTCAGAGCAAGCCATGTATGGGGAGATTGATTGGTCCAAGAATTTTTGAAGAAATGAATGAACCCTACATTAACAATGATTCTGGATTGAAAATCTAATAGATCCTTTGAAGGAGTTAATGTATAACATTAAGAAGATCCCCTATTACCTATATGATTTTAATGATAAAATCTCGGCTTCCCTATAAGATATAATGGCCACTCTCGAAAATAAGAATTCATTCTCACTTGAATAGAACCTTTGCATCGAAAGTGAGAGTGAATTCTCATCTTTGAACTTAATATTTTATATTTGAACTTATTGATTAAATATTAAATTACTTTGATTAATTTAAAATTAACTTTTTTCTAAATGAAAATCAAAATTCAAATAATTAAATTATCAAATTTGATTTCAGTTTAAAGAATCATTTTATGTTATAGGTTTGTCATCCTGAATTTAATTCTGAAGAGTAAAGTTTCTCATAATGCAAACTATGGAAGTACTCCAAACCATGAATTGCAAGATTTTCCCAATTCATGGAATGCACTGTGCAGTTGTAAATCACAAAAGTTTTCCAATTCCCAAAGCACATTGTGTAGTTGCAAGTTAGAATTTTCTAAATTCTTGGAAGTGGTTGTTGCAAGTAACTGAATTATTTTGGATTCCTAAGTACGTCCTACCCCATAACCTAAAATGCATGCATGGAATTTAAGGAAATTATATGATGTGCATCTATGGAAGTTTAAACACTAGGACATATGTGGACGTATACAAAAGGACCAGGAGGACACAACTTTGGCAGATGAAAATAATTTTTTTTCAATCTTTGCAAACATCCAAATCAAAGATTTGGGTCATGGTGTGGACATCTATCAAAGTGGGTCTTTGTCAGATATTATGGTTTTAAGTGCCCTGGTAGATATGTATGAAAAAGTGGAACCACAACAGGCCACACAACTGTTTGATAAAAAGTGTTGCTCTACATGTTGGGGTGTAGGTAAGGAAGTTCCAACTATCTGAATTGATTACAAGGGAACTATTTATATTCCTCCAAATGTGCTAAGAGCAATATTTTACATGATAGATAAAGACAACTAGGAGCTTCTTCACCAAATGCCAAGACAAACCATCTTACCTTCACTGAGGTGCAATCAAATTTTCTGGGATGTAGGTCTTTTTCTCTGTAATAGAGCACAATATTAGATATTTTATATGATTAAATTTGATGCACTGATTGTTATCCTAGCAAGGAATTACTGAGTGTGACTAATTATTAAAATTTAATAGGATTTAAAATGTCATTTTGAGGTTATGGTCTCTTGACAATTAAATAATTTTTTGCAAAAGAATTTTGCCAGAGATGTGTCCTGATATTATTCAGAAAACCAAGGATGGAAGCTTGGATGTCATTAACACTTACGTGTTTTGGAATGTCCGCGGGGCCATGTAGTATCAGTACATGTGTAAAATGGAATTATGGGTGTCTCCCAATTTGATTGCATTCCTTCTTGGAATTCAGTTCTGAATGGACAACAATCCCTTCAAGACTCAGATGGAATGCTTCATTAAAAAATTATGGACATGATGAAGTAGGAACAACTCTTTTCCTACCAAGGGGGGCCTGTTATCTCATCTCAAATAGTAAATGACTATGGCAACGCTGCTGGACCATATGTAGAATGATATCGCTCATTTAAGTGTGAGTTGGCATACAAAACTATGAGTGATTTTTTGATACATTCGATGTAGGAATCACTAGACCAGTGAAATTGAGAGATGTCAATGGTAGGGACAAAGATTTGTCCTTACTTTAGTGGACGTATCAGATTGGATTGAAAGGTGAATAATTACAGTTTTATATGGGGAAGATCACTGCAACAACAGTAGATCTTCCTCGGAATCAACCTACGATATGATACAAGACTACTTATGATGCACCAAATGGAAATGATCCTATTGCATTAAAACTCTTGGGAATGGACAACAGAGTTTCTTGGGTCAATGGGTGGAGCATTGGATGATATTAGCTGTCCTACATTGCTCTTGCAAGTTGTTATATAATGAGTATAGAAGAGAGTATAGAGGAGTTTATGGTTTTGATGAATGTCGAACAAATTGTGGCCAACCATCTCAAAAATCTTTATCATGTTCCTCATTTTGGGCTCAACAACTAGGAATGTACTTGAGTTCTGTAAATAAGTGGGTAGAGATACTACTCAAATCTCGTTCATGACGAGGATTGTCATAAAAATTATGTTCCCATATATCAAAGACACATCTTTTACCCATGAATTTGTGATAATTAAGTGCAAAAAAAATGCTAAGAGAAGGAGAGATCAAATGAACAAGATTTAATCATATTGGAATCTTATGTTATTCAAGATGCTAGTTTATCTATTATTTCATTTGAGAGGACAAATTATATAAGTGTTTAGGTAGAAAAAGAAAATCTAGACTAATTAACAAATTAACCTAGATCAATCTTTTCCCTACCAAACATTGGAACACAAACCAATGAAGGTGTATGCTTCGCTAACATCCTCTGAGGAGAGCCAAACCGCCTAGGTCCTGTTCCCTTGTTGCAAAGAAGACAAATTGATAAAAATGTAATTTACTTAACCAATGAGACACAAACCCTAATCTAATTAAATGAACAATTGTACAGATAGATATAACAATTTACATAAAAATAAAACAGATTTGAAAGGGGTGACAAAGGCGAACCTATCACCAAACATTGGAGGATACTATCTACGATGCAGGAGTGCTATGCAAACACAAGCATGCCATGTTGGGGTCTAGAGTGTATTGTACGAACTTGGTGACTTTCTAGCAATTTTTGTAATGATCTCTATTGAGTCTTGCAGTCTTTTTTTCCTTGGATCTAAACTCGCACAGACACAAAGGAGAAAAAGGGGTTGTGGCTATATAGAAGTTTTCCTTAGTCAAACCTTCATTTTGGTATTCCTACCTCTACGAACAACCAAATTGATAGAAAAAAATAGTGTGTGCTTTGAATCTTAACTGTGTCTAAGATTGTGATGAGCATTGACACAAAATGGCAATTAAAACCCTACTCAAATGTGTTTGAGTGGGTTTCTATATGCCTCAAATAAGATAATGTAAGATCCAACCCAAGGGAAATGCTATGCTCAAGGGGAATAAATAAAAATAAGTCACTTCACCTCAATAAAGCAAGGTGATCAAAGTTTAAATGTGAGAACCAACTGAAATCATAGCCAATCATGATGAAGAGGTACAAGGTGATCATCAGTGAGTAACTCCAACTATTTTGCATCACTTGTGGAGCTTCAACCAAGGTAGCGAGATAAAATAGTAATATGTCTTGTTCACAATTTTAGAGCTGAATATTCATTTTGGTAGGGCTTCACTATAGTAGTTATCATACTGTCTTTGTTTGACAAACTACATGTTTTTATAGGGAGCAATAGAGTGACCTTAGGTGTAGGCCGACATGTCAAAATTTAAATTTAGGAATTTTTTTAGTGCACCACTATCAAAATCGAGGTCATGTCACTTAAGGAAGAGGATGAATCTTATAGGTGTCCTATTTGTTTATGTGAATTAGTGGGAATCTAGAGCATTGTGCTAGTGTACATGCACCACTAGTGTACATGCACCGCATGTGTGTTCAAGAAAGAACAACTAGTAAAGGTCATCTGACTTAAAACTCAACTCCAATTTTGTCACTGAACAATGTTTTGGGGCATAAGATCATCAGTAAAGTTTTAGGGTATCATCCAACATATCTCTTGAGTTGGAGGTAAGGCCAAGGCTAGAAATGGTCCTAAAATGGACTAGGGGAGTGGACACTAAAGCAAGTGCCTTTGAATAGAGCATGAAATTGTGCTTATGCCATCAAGGAGAAAAAATTATGATGGCATTGACATCCAAGATGGGTGCTAGCGTCCAAAGGGTACACTAGGGTTCCCTAAATGCGCTAACATATGGAATAAGAGCTAGGGTTCTAGGGAGGTACTAGCATCCTAGGTGTTGGCATCCTTAGATTTTTAGGTAAAACTTTGAATATGATTTAGTGTTGATTTCATGATGAGGATAAACTAATTATACTCTATTTGATGTGATTGTAGGTTCCTCTAGAGATGTAGGAGCATGCAGGTGACCATATGTACACATTGCTACATGTCCATGCCCAAACATTGACAATCGTAGAGGTTGGACATCTTAGAGATGTTGGTCTATGGTGGGTATATACTATGCCAACCATTTGATTTTATGATAGGATATTGATGGCACTCATGGAGTGTTGGGATACAAAAACCTCCACCTTCCATCTTCTGATGGGGGGGATGATAGTCACCTTAGAGGATGCGTATTGGATCCTATATCTTCCATTGTGAGGCGAGACCATGTGTAGATCGATAAGTATCGACCAACGAACTATATTCTAGTTTATCTTTGGTGTGCCATGCCCGAGGACAAAACCAAGCACATTTTCATGTGTTGGTTGCTACATGGTGTCACTGCCATCCCTATCATTTGCTGCATCATGGTTGCAACCATATTTCTTATGTTGGCACTAGATAGATGCGGATCACACCTTCATGGGGGCCTTGTGCATACCATCTAAGTGATGGTTAGCCAGATGACTATATTTGCTTAGAGGTAGGACATGTTGGGCCACTTGTATCATGACTCATGGTGCTATGTGCATTATGAGGCACATCGATTGATAACCTACACCCTCCTTTAGGTGTGGGAATTTGAGTACATCACATGTACATGCATGTGGCCAATGGGATTCCCAGTAGGTTCGATAAGGACTAATCCTCAAGCACATGCTTATGCCCTAAGGAGGCCATGATTTTTTTGAACTACTACATTGGTGAGTCATTTTTGATAGATTGAATCCCACAAATGTTTTATGGAGGACATATATGGATATGTAGCATTGCATGGATTATACCTATTAGATGGATAGGATGCAGTGGGATTGGCTCTTCTTCCACTACCTAGAGCATATAATCATGCCATTTATTATGATTGGGTGATGAGACAATTCAGTCATGTATAGGGGGTTCCTATTGCATAACCAACCTATGCATGCTTGACACACAATATGGTGAGACCTGGGGACATGAATAGGGCTACCACCATGAATTTTAAATTGAATGACCTTGATGATGAGGAGAAAGATATACTCTTTATGTCAGAGTCGATGACATGGGTGTAAGCCCAACATATACAACTTGGTGGAGCACTACTTGTCTTGCCCACATGTTTCTCATGGACCTCCCCATTGACAACCTATGGCCATGGGAACATTAGTGCAAGGAGTCAAGATAGAAGGAGGGAGATGACAATGAATCTATTAATGATGATGATGGGGATCAACTGATGCTAGCAGCAAGAGGATAACGAGGGCAAAGGGAGGAGGCTAGTGATACCATCTAGGAGAGGCCTAGGTCTCAACCTTGCATGGAATGAGCACAACCTACCATCATTAGAATGTTGATTTGGCATGAGCGTGGGGAGTCAAGAAGAGGTGTTGCTTTAGTGCCCCTAACACCATAGGTGACTCCAAGCATAGTCATAGATACTAACCCCATGGATCCCCATTGACAAGATAACTATCCAACTGAGAAGTTTATTTTATTGTTTTGATTTTTTGATAGAGTAGAACACTAGATGTTGCATTTGATGTCAATTTTAATATATACAATGATATGTATGATATAGTGTTTTTTTTCATTTTTACAATTGGCATCAAGGAATGGCTTGACTTTATAGGTCAGGTCATGGTAGGGATGCCCCCGATCGTGTAGACTTAACAATTGGTGCAACCTAGTTATAAGCCTCAATAGACTATGAGACCACATGTAGATATCTTTGAGCCTGCAGCATAGTTGAGAGACACATACGAGGAGAGACTGGTGGAGCTTAGTCAGGTCATGGCTTAGAGAGATCATTCTTTGAGGGACCTTCAAGTGGCTAGTGTAGCACTAACACCCATATATGCCAAGGTGGAGATGGAAGAGCTTAGGGGCCTGCAAGCACAAAGTGAATCTAGGAGCCACCTGTGATCAAAAACCTCATAGAAATAGCCATCCATCACTCAACCACCACTAGGAATTGAGGGATTTGGTAACCATGGTCTTGTAGAGTAATGAGACCATTATATGTTGTATCATTATGACATGCCACTTTTCTTATGGTGGTGGTTTTTGTTGTAAATCATGTATGCCATTTGTATATGGATATATGAGAATTTTGATATTTTGGTCGATATTTGTGTTGTGATATAATTAAAACAATGTAATGTATTTTTTAATTAAATATAATAAATATATAATTAAATGTGGTAATTGATATGTACGGGTTAGTTAAATACAATTATGATTTAGTTAAACACCCTAATGATATTGTTTAATAAATTCTACAATGATCTAATTAATACATGTATTGGTGATATGTTACTAAATTGGACGAATCATGTGACATAATTAAACAAATTTATTAAAATTTATTAATTAAATATAACAAGTGATTGCCTAGTGTACACACATGTTGCAAATTTAAATGCACTTGTGATCTAACTAAACAATGTAATGATATTATTTAATTAAATGCCACAATGATCTAATTAACATAGTACAAAAATGACTAAAGTGTATACTCACAAAAAGTAATTCTCAATACTAAGAAAACTACTTGCATAATCCAAGACACATATGTCATGAATGAAGTAACATATACTACATAGATAAGAATATTAACCATCTAATATAACATACTTTAAAGAAATACCAACATACCTTTTAGAAATGAAATGAAAGAAAATAAATTAAGCATACAATCTACATAGATTTATAGAATTAATAGGTTTTTTGAGAGGCATACTATTTGTCGTAGATAATCTAGATACACCTAATCCATAAACTGTAGTGATGGTGTAAGGTTCTAACTAGTTTGGGCTGAATTTCCCTTTTTCACTTGGAGGAACATTCATATTGAGTTGATTTTCATAGAGCACCAAGCCACCAACTATGAATGACTGATGAATGACATGCTCATCATTATTACATTGAATGTTCTTTTGATGATCTTGGAGATGTTCAAGAGAATGTATGTGCTATTCATTGAGCATCTTACGTTTTTGAAGTCATTGTTCCATATAAAAATTTTCATTGAGAATTTTATTGAGAGAAATTCATAATGGAATATCTAACTCCAATGGCATGATTGCATTGGCACCATACGCAAGATTGTACAAGGTGGTAACCATAACTATATGAACACTTGTTTAGTAAGCCCATAATGCATAAGAATATTGAATTTTCCAATCCTTTCCATTTTTATTAAAATTCTTTTAAAGGTTTTGCTCAATTTTTTTATTAGAAGCTTCTTCTTGGCCATTGATTGAGGATAATATGGTGTGGAGAAGTGGTTTTGGATGTAAAATTTCTCAAAGAACATCTTCACCTATTTTTCTTAAATGATGAGCAATTATCAGAAACCAAAGCAGAAGGAAGAGCAAATTGAGAAATGATATTATTGAGAAGAAAAAAATAGATCACTTTAGTAGTTGTGAATCGAAGTGGTACTGATTCAACCCATTTCATGAAGTAATAAGTAGTTATGAGAATAAAAGTATGTCCTTGAGAAGGAGGAGAAATTTTTCTAATAAGATCCAAGCCCCATAAAAAAAAATGGCTAATGGGAGACTTGTGCACAAAGTTCTTGGGAAAGAGCTTGAATCAAGTTGTTATGCTGTTGACATTGAGGACAAAGTGGTCAGTTAATTCTTGACCTTTAATTGCTTTTTGGGGAACAAATTGAAGGTCAAATTCCATTAACATCACCCACTTAGCAAGACATCTTGAGAGATAAATTTTAGAAAAGAGACGCTTTAATGGATCCAATTTTATAATGACATGCATTTCAGCATTAAGAAGATAGTGTCTCAACTTATGCACTGTAAATAAAAGAGGCAGAAATTGTTTCTTGATTGCAGAATCTTGAACTTCATAATTGAGTAAAGTGTTTCTGGTATAGTATACAATATGCTATTTACCATCCTCATCATGTTGTTCTAATAGTGTTGCAAGAGCATTAGACGAAGAAGTATAAAGAAGGAAAGGACGTCTAGAGATAAGTAGTTGTAAGATGAGAGGATTAGTTAAATATTGCTTTAGATCATCAAAATAATTTTGAAAATCCTCATTCCAATTGAAATAGGAATCCTTCTTAAGAATCTGAGTGAAAGGGAGAGTATGATTTTCGAGTTTGAGACAAAATGGTGAATAGCTTGAATCTTTCCCTATGAACTATGAAGTTGAGAAATATTTTTTTAGAGGTGGCACGTTGACTATAGCATCAAATTTCTTTGTTTCCACCTCAATACCATGATGTGAAACAATTAACCCTAATAACTTGCCATTGTTGACACCAAAAACATATTTATGGGGGTTCAAGCATGATCTGTATAGGATCTAGACTAAATTGTATAATTGAATGCTTAAATTTTACAATGATTATTCCAAGTTAATT